>JADRCD010179917.1:0-13165 GCA_019843815.1 Montemys delectorum
CCTCATCCATGCTGTCCCTAACAGCAATCTGCTTATGGGTCTCCCTTTCTCCATCCCCCTACTCCAAAAACACTCCCTAACTGTTCATTTTAGTTCCTACATCCACTACCCATTATCTTCTCCTATCAAGAATTGCTTGGACAGCTTTTCACCCCATCCCAACCCCACAGTGGCTTCATATCAGCATCCCTGGATTAAGTTACAGTTTTTATTTCTAATCAAAACTCATAGGTGCTAAGCAATATTAGAGAATGAAAGTATTAGGGGGAAGCATTTGGAGAGCTGTGTTTAAGTAACTACGTCACATGCAGAACAAATTGCCCCTTCATTGTACCCCATTTCCTTCATTCTACATCCAAGGCCCTCTAGTGCATATACAAGGCTGCCTTGACCATGTCTTCTACCACACGTGGGGTAAGCCATTAGGGCAGTGCTGGAATATTTGTGATACCAAGCATTATGCCACCCTCTTGGGATAGATAGACACTGTATGTCTAGAATAATAATGTTGAACTTATACAAATTTGATTTTATAACTTCAAATACAAGAAAAAAATTTAAAGAACAAAAAGGAAAGACAGACAAATCTGCCACTGCAGCTACCCAGTCCCAACAGAATAAATAGAACAGTAGATTCAGAGATGATTTCAATAATGCAATTAACCTAAGAGTCCTGCAGGATACTTGCCAAATATGACATCCAGCAGCTATATTCTTTTCAAATTTTTATGACATAATTTCCAAAACAAAATTGCAAGCATAAAACATATTTGCACAAATTTTGAGGAGTTGTAGAATGCAGTGTTTGTCCTAAGAGGAAAGTTTGCAGTTGTAAATGCTCACATTAGAAAAACAGGGTGACTGCAAATAAATACAGGAATGGGAATGATGGAGAAGCCAAATTGAAATGCAATGGATTGCAAGAAATAATCAAGATTAGGGCAAAATGCAATGAAACAGAAACAAAGAACAGTACACAAATCAGAGTTGGGCTCTTCGAAAAAGTTAACAAAATTCACAAACCCTATCCAAATCAACAGAAAGAGAGATATAAGACCCAACATAGCAAAATTAAAGATGAAGACAACATATACCAATGAGATTCAGGTCATTAGTGAATACTTGGAAAACTTCTATTCCAACAGGCAGGGAAAAAAAAGAAGTGGATATATTCATAAATACCAAATTTAAGTTCAGAAGATATAAATAATTTAAATAAACATGCAACAAGCAATAATTCTGAAGTAATAATTCAAAGTGTTCCTGCAATAAAAGCCTGGGATCAGATGGCTCTACTGCTGAATTCTACCAAACTTTTATGGAAAATATAATTCCAACACTCCTCAAACTGTTTCACAACATAGAAAGGAAAGGAACTATATCAAATTCATTCTATAAAACCAATATTTCCTGGTCACAAGGAGGAGATGAGAAAGAAAGGAAGGGGAAGGGGGAAAGGGAAACAGGGAGGGAGAGAGGGAGGGAGGGGAAAAGGCAGAAGGGAGGGAGGGAAGGAATCTATAGATCGATTTTTCTGGAGATATAGGTGTAAAAATTCCTAATAATAAATTTCAAATGAAATTTAACAATACCTCAAGGAGATAATATATAATGACCAATTTGGGTTCATTCCAGGAATACAAGGTTAGTATAAGTTGTACAACTTATACAAATTCATTTATGAAATATATCATATAAATAGACTTAAGAATAGAAATCATATGACTATCTCAACAGATGGAGAAAAGGCACCATGCCTTCAAAATAAAAGGTCCCCCAAATTTAGGAATAAACAGAACATACCTCAGCATAGTTAAAGCTATGCATGATGGAACTGTAGCCAACAATATACTAAATATGTAAACATGAACATCATTTCCTGTAAATTCTAGAATAAGAGAAAGGTTATCAGTCTCTATTCATTCAGGGTAGTACTCAAAGTCTAAATTAGCGGAATGAGACAAGAGAAAGATACAAATGGATACAACTAGGCAACAATTTATTAAATCACCTCTATTTGCTAACCACATAATTCAATGCTTAAAAGACACTGTGAACTCCAGTGAAAAATTTAAATCTCTTGATAAGTTGTAGAATACAAAGGCATCAATCAAAATCTGGTAGCTTTTATGCATACCACAATAAATTTATTGAAAAAGAAATTAGAAAAGATATCCCATTTACCCACAAAAGCTTCAAAAAAGCCCAGAATAACCTAGCTGAGGAGGTATAAGACCTTCACGGTGAAATTTTGGGGACATTAAAAAAAAAATCAAAAAAGGGAGATGTTGGAAAGACTGTCCATGCTTATGGGTTAGCAAAATTAATAATGTGGAAATGATTACATTGCAAAAAGTAATGTACAGATTTAAGGCATTCTCCATCAAAATTTCAATGACACTCTTCACAGAACAATAAAAAAGGTATTGAAATTCACATGGAAGCACAAAAGACCGCAGATAGAAAAAGCAACCCTGGGCAAATGAACAGGGCTGCCAGAGGTGTCACAATACCCGACTCATTAACACAATAGAGAACTGTAGTGACAAAGCATGGTGTGTATATTTTGTAGCCACAGGTAAATTTAATTATAAGCCCCAAAGTAGGGATGGTTAGGAATCCCAAAGATCTGAAAATAAAACAAGGGGATTTATAATAACATAGGGTCATGGTAGCCATGGGTTAGCAGATACATATATTTTTTAACTTTCCTTTTTTCCTTTTTTATTGAATATTTTCTTTATTTACATTTCAAATGTTATCCCCTTTCCCTGTTTCCGTCCTCCCAGAAACCCCCTATCCCATCCTCCCTCCCCATGCTTCTATGATGGTGTTCCTCCACCCATCCACCCAAACCCACCTCTGTGCTCTTGATTCCCCTACACTGGAGCATTTATTAAGCCTTCATTGGACCAAGGACCTCTCCTCCCATTGAGGTCATCCTCTGCTATACATGCAGCTGGAGCCACATGTACTTATATTTTAAGTCACATGACAGATTTAAAAAAATTAATGAAAGTCATTCACCTAAAAGAGGCAAAATTTAGAAATCCACAGTTTCCAATGCATATGTCAGAAATAAAGGACCATGGGAAATCAAAAATCTTCCCATTCAGATGTAAAAAATTGAACATGAAGAAAGTAGAAGCAAAGAGACAATAGCAAGCAAAAATGAATGAACTAATTAATTAACCAGAAAACGAATGGCTTGTGGAAAAGAACAGCCAGGTAAAATGTAGATTTTTCAAAAGATACACTTGGTCTTGAGCAATACTATTTACAAAAGAAACACAAGGGTGGGGAGAAGTATCAGTTGCAGGGCTTACAATAAATATATATGTATCATAGATTCTTCAGATGTTGCAATAAAAAAATAGTTATTGTTGTAGGCATTTGGACTGCTTTTGAAGATGTGGATGAAGTAGGGAATTCCATAAAAATATTGAGGTGCTGAAAACACATTGGTGGCCATATTGTATTTGAAAGAGAAAGGGTGTCTACAAAAAACAAAACAAAACAAAACAAAACAAAACAAAAACCAACAAACCAACCAACCAACAAAAACTCAGGCATAGATTGCTTTGTAGATGAAGACTTGGAGAACGTTTGTAGGCAAAAACATTTGTGGGTAAAACTACTGTTCTTATACAGGCTCATTCACAAACAGAAAAAGAAATAGAAAAAGTAGTGTTCTTTCTGGTGTAGGCATTCTATGAACAAATTCTCAGCAGAAACAATCACCTTGAAGTCCCAGGGATTTGAATCCACAGTCCTTGGTTCTGCTGGTTACAGATGGGACAGAGTATGATGGTGGAGGGAGCCCCGTGGAAGAAGTTGCTCATCCTGTGTTTCAGAGGAAAATGGAGACAAGGAAGGGCCTGGGGACCAGTTAAGACATTCAATTGATCAGCCTCAAGTACCCACTTCTGCTACTCAGGCTCCACCTCTGAAGCTCTCAACCTCCAAAAATAGCAACATAACTGGGGACCACACCTTCAGCACAGGAGTTGATGGGGCACATTTTTTACTCAAACCATAACACTCCCCAGCAGATGGTATACAATAAGCTGAATCCTAATATACAAAACAGGAACTTTGCCAAATGAAGAATGAGGATCAGCAATTCATAAAATGTCGTGCTTTGAATGAGAATGGTCTCCTATAAGTTTGGGTATTTGAACACTGGCTTGCCAGACAGTGGTATCTGTGGAGGTTTAGGAGGAATAGCTTCGCTGGAGGAAGCATTTCCCTGGGGGAGGACTTTAAGAGTATATACTCTCACCCTACTTCCAGTTTGCTTTCTTTATTTTGTGCTTTCTGGTCAAGATTTGGTCTCTCAGCTTCCTGAGATCCTGCCACCACCATGCCTGCTGCTCGCTACTATGCCTCCTCACCATGATGGACTCAACCCTCTGAAACCGTAAGATAAACTCTTCTCTTTAAGTAGCCAAGGTCATGCCATGGTGCTTTCTCACAGCAAT
Organism: Montemys delectorum; assembly: GCA_019843815.1. Lineage (NCBI taxonomy): Eukaryota > Metazoa > Chordata > Mammalia > Rodentia > Muridae > Montemys > Montemys delectorum. The sequence continues at coordinate 4,482 of JADRCD010179917.1, forward strand.
AGAAAGCACACTAGGATGGTAACATCATCAGAAAGATGCCCCAACAATGTTGTGCACAGGATCAAGTCACTACAGAAAGGGACATTCCATGAGGTGAAGTCGTATTTATTCCACAGTCGTGTGTGTTTCAGTTGATGTTAAATTTCAAGACTTTTTTAATTTATATGACAGGAGTACAAGTGAGAATTGGAAAACAAAAGAAAACAAAATCCCCCAAACTGCTTCTTGATCCTTACCGACAGGGTATTAGTAAGAGTGCTGACAATGAGGATTGGCAGGATTTGATCCACAGTCGTGGTGAAAATAATGGGCAGATGTGTGAAATGAGTGAAATTTCTATCACCCAATATTATAATCCCAAACCTTTTTGCTCACTTCATATTGAGTGGTTTAGTTCATATTTAGTGTTTCCCCCTTCTGTCTAAATTTCAGAATGGAAAAAAATACATCTACTACCCCTACTATGAGCCAGGTGTGTGCCAGAAAATCTACCCAATGCAACCATGAAAACACACACACACACGCACACACACACACACACACACACACACAGAAGCATAGGGGTTTTTAAAAGGTCTAACCGTGCTTCCCCTTCACTAGCATGAGTGCAGATTTTGACATCAGCTAATATGAAGTGAGAGTTAATAACTTGGTTCAGAAAGAGGTCATCCAGCTCCAGATGACAACTGTCTTATATATTCTAACCACAAAAGTTAAAATAAAAATAAACATTTGGAAATGGTACTATTTGTAACTACACTGAGAAAAATCAAGTATGTAAGTCTATGGAACCGAGCAGAAGTCAATTACCAAACACATAAGAATCTATCTGGGAGAAGACAATGAACTATACCACATACAACAACAGAACAGACCACTAAGAGAAGTGGACCCAAACTAAGACAGCAAGACAAACATCTCTGTCTGCTGATGAAGACACTGAGTATTATGAAGATTTTAATTCTTTAATTTGCACCCAGATTAAATGTCTAGTAAGAACAGTACTTCATTATCTTGAAAGTAGCCTTTCAAATAACAGTTTATACATTTTATTTCATTTTGTATTCTGATGTTTTCCCATATATATTATATGTTATATATACCACTCTCTTATCTCCTTCCCACCCCTACCAACTCCCCCTCATTCTCATTGCTAACCCTGCCCCTTCCCCCAGATTCATATCTTTTGAGCTTATTTTCCATTTAATTTAACCAGGGCTATTTTTGTGATCATTGCATTGGGAGTACTTATTGGAGACCTTGTGAGGCTTTTAATGGGTACACAACTGACCACTTCATTATTTTAATGTTAGTCTTATAGACATTTCTAAACATCTTCAGAAGTTTTGTGGAGGTATGGCTATAAAATGCCAAAGAGATATTTTAAAAGAAACTAGAGAATTTAGATGTTTTAAGACCATCTGACACTGCAGTGATTAGAACAGTATGAATATTGACACACAGATGAAGAGAACGGTGACTCAAAATTGCGACAAGAAAGAGACTCCCACTGTTTTGTGATTTACAGTGACATGCCATTTCGGTGGGAGCCAAAAAAAATCTCTTCAATAAATTCCACCCTTCTGAAATTCTATTTTGTATGAAGGAAAATGACCTCTCTGTCTATCTTACACGGTATATGAAAAACATTTGAGAAAAACCATAACATCAATCTAAAAGTTAAAGCAATAACCAAGCTTCACAATAAAACAGCTGAATGCCTCCATGGCCTTGCTGCAGGCAAAGTTTCTTAAATGGGCTGCAAAGAACAAACTGGGGAAGAACAAGGCACCCGAGACCTTCAGGAAGCAAGAGGAGTTCATCAACATTACAAAAGTTGTTAAGATGAGCCCTGCCCCAGTGACAACACATGACTCACACCACACTGGTGTCTCTGTGCATCCCACCCTGCCTGAACATGCCACCTAGGTGCTCAGGCAAGGTCTATGTTTTCTCTGTCTATTTCTTTTCCTTTGTTGAATGGTTTTGTGCCTTGCCAGTCTGGGCAAGAATTTGAAGCAATGAAATGATCAGCGTTTCACACACCTCTCCTGAAGACACAAACTCAAGTCTGGTTTCTTTTGATACAATCCCTCAAACAGCAAGGATGGAAAACTCAACTTAAACAGCCAAGCTCATTTATAAACCCAAATTTATGTGACTGACAAAATATGTTTATCTAGGGAACAGGACTTTGGAGCCAGCCAGTTGGGGATTTGTATTCAGGGATGGAATTTACTTGTTAGCTTCAGACAAACCATCTCTCAGCTCCAGGTCCCATTCACACCAGGATAGTTACAGAACTTCAATGATTTATGATTAATTCTATACATTTATTCTAAAACAACCAATGCTCACAAATGTTAGCAAATACCCTGTGAATAAGCCATTCCATTATCAGATGTATTTCAACAGTTTTGAATATAAATTACTTTTGGACTAGAAAACACATAAAAATAGAAAAGTAGGGAAAAGAGGATTTTCTTCCCCAGTGGACACTGTAATTCTCTATGGGGAAGAGAGTGTTTGGTTTTTCAATGTGTGTCTAATCCAGGGAACGATTGTTCTAGAATATATTACTGTTTGAATGTCCTTGGGGAAAAGATGGTGTCAAACAACAAGAACAAAGTGCTATCTCCTGTTGTGGAGAGAACTATTAAGCATATTAATCCTTATGGGTAACACAATCCTGCAAGAGGCCTGAGTCTCCGTCAATGCAATCTACATATCGGCATTCACGAAGCATCATTTTCCAAACAAAATCTTTACATATGGAATTGTGCCGGACTCATCTCTTCTGAATTCTATTCATTTTAGCCTTCACGACCTGGAAGTAGACAAATCCCTTGTCGCCTTGGTAATTAGCATGACGGATTGTTAAAGTAGGATTGTTCCATCATAGGAGAGATGGTGCCACTGCTTTTAATTAACTACATGGGGATTTGAATTAATGCAGAAAGAAAATCCTGAATCTGCCCATTTACCTGGCTTAATGACCAAAGCCTTCTGAGAAATAACATAGCTGTGGGCTTACATTTTTCTCTCTTGAGCTCCTTCTATGATAACAGGATTATATATAACACTTTGCAAGTTTGTAATTGTGTTTCTGTGACAGGGGATGGTGAGAACATGGCCAGAAAGTTTCAACACACACAATCCCGCACTACCGATCTTTATCCGACTGCTTTGTCAGATTATGCTATTAATTCCTCAGAACATTTCTGTCACAATAGTTGCTAGGTGACATGCACTTTTCTATTATCCATGAGTGCATCCACATATGCAAACAGCCTCCCTACGAAAGCACCAGCTCTATTCACTGTTAGAGAAGCCCTAAACCATGCTGCTTCTGGGTGCAGGTTCTTCAGGCTCTCCAGCTTCCCAGGATGCAGTACTTGAGCTCAGTACACATTTAGACCAGGAGCATGCCTCTGAATGTCTGCATAGATTCTTTCTTCTGTGAAAAATTAGTCAAGGCTGCCTGCCATTCTTCTGTTCTTTCCTCTCAGGATGCCACAGTGAGCTCAATACCTTTTCATTACAAGATGATTAGATTCGAATGCTTCAGTTTAACATTGTAACCGGACATCAATCACCAATCAGGCAGAGATTATGTTTGGTTTGTCACTAGTCCTCACTATTTTATGTCTGCTTAATAAGTATTTCTAGGGCATCTGGCTACCTGGACTTGGACACTGAAGAAAGAGAGAAGGTCACACATGAATAAGGGAGATGAACATGTGCAAACAAATCTAATATGCTATGGAATCTTTAGCACCATTGTGAAAGTACCACCCAAGAGAGAAAAGAGATGATGAGTGAGGGCAGCAGGCATCACAGAAGTCCCATCTAAGAGTTCTGATGGTTGGGTGTAAATGTAGCATCTAGATAAGATGCAAATAGAGGCATCTACAAAAGTGCTGTGGACCAAGTGAGCAGGAGGCAGGATAGGTATACATATGGAGAGCCACAGCCAGAGCTGAAAGTCCAGGAAACAACACATCAGTCCCCACAGCAGTTGGTCTCAAATAGAATAAACAGGCAGTGCTGAATGACTGACAGTACACTAGGTACCACCTCCATCCATTTCCAACTGATGACTAACCAGAGAAAGTCAACTATTCTCTCCTAAAAAATGACCTTGATTCTCTCTGCAGCCAGCTCACCTCCAGATTCCCTGGGCTAGTGGACTTTCATCAGGGGACACCTAAAGCCTTCCTTTTACCATTATGAAGCTTTTCTGCACCTGGGCTGGTGCCAATAATGGTGGCTGACTTTTTTGTTAGAACAAATGCACACTGCATGCCTTTGATGGTGCCTGACTTTTTTTGTTAGAACAAATACACACTGCATGTCTTTTGTTGCTTCTCATTTGACTGGCATTCATTTATTTCCTCAGTGCACAAACCTAGGAATCATGTGTGAAATGTCAAGAGATCCCAAAGATCCAACACAATCTTGAGTGAGACAAAAACAGGAGCTGTCATCTGTCCTGAGTTTGAAACGTCTCATGACATTACAGGAATCAAGACAGGACAGTCCCGGTGTATCTACAGACAGGGCTACAAGTTATGGCTGTCCTAACCTGGAGGATACTTTCTGAGACAAGGAAACTATATCATTGGTGTGTAAGGTAGCCCAGGGGCTTTCTCTGTTTAGCTAGAAGCATTCTGTAGACCCTCATTCCTTTGCATTTCTAGCTTAATCCAAGGAGTCTTCTTTGGAGGTTGGAAGAAACACTCCCTCCTCTAAAGGAGTGGAAACCCAAAACTAATAGCCCAGCTCTAGTTCTGTGATTCTTAGTCTGAATTATATCCACAACCCTTTCCCGATATACCACAGACAGCTGCTCCTGCCCCTCACCCCCATCCAACCCCTGCCTGCCTTTCTCTCTCTGGTGGACTGAAACCTCTTTGACATAATGAGCCCAGATAATTCATTCTGTTATAATTTGGACTATGGCGGAGTCAAGCCAGGCTTACTTGTTTATACATAAACAAGTGTAATCTTTCACAGATTGTAGGGAAAACAGTAGCTCCCTTGCCCTGCCAAGTGCATGTGTGTAACTCTCTAACCCCCTAGCAGACTTCCCAGGTTCCTAGATTCCAGAAGAATGCCAAATGTCATTCCTGTTTCCTCAAAGAAGTTTACAGGCTCATGCCATCAGATTTGAGGACATGTGCTGCCTATACGTATTGTGCTGCCTGGTTCTGAGTCAACTTGACACAAGCTGGAGGCATTTTGGAATAAGAGACTTCAATTGAAAACATGTTTCCACCAGGCTGGCCTATGGTGCATTTTCTTGATTGTTGATTGATGAAGGAAGGCCCAGCTCACTATGGGAGGGGAAACTCATGGGCTTGTGGTCCTGGATACTTTGAGAAGGATAGCTGGTCAAGTTATAAGAAGGAAGCAAGTAAGCAGCATTCCTCCATGCCTTCTGCTTTAGCTCCTGCCTACAGGTTTCTGTCTTGAATCCCTGCTCTGAATTTCCTAGATGATGGACTACAAGTGTAATATCAAGTAAATCCTTTCCTTCTCAAGTTACTTTTGGTCATAGTGTTTTATTACAGCAATAGAAACCCTAACTAATACAGGAATAATGGGTGCGCATCAACAAAATCTTCTCCATCCTCACTTTCCCCATTTCCTTATATCATATCATGCATTCCCTATCCTCAAATTCAGGACTTCCCCTCTCCTTCCTCAGCCACCTTGGAATCTCAAACAATCTGATTGAAGCCCCCACTGTGGACTGCTTACAAACTATATTGCAAGAAAACTCAGCCTTCTTCTGAGGCCTCTAAGACCACGCCCAACCCCCCAACCCCCACCAACCTGCAACCCCCATCTTTGCCATCTGAACCTAGACCTTTTTCTTTGCCAGCATCTGTAAATCTATGGTACCAAAAATTCTTCAAATAAACCTCTTATCTGAAAGGAAAATCTGCCACAATGCACCCCCTTTGAACTCTAAACCCTGAACCTTTCAACTTCTTGCCTTGTTACTTCTATCAAATCTTTTAGTGTCAGGGAAACCACAGTAACTCATATGATTATTATGGAGGAATGAATGGTTAAGGACAACTGAAGGTAAAGTGTGCTGTTTGGAGACACAGATAAGTCCCACCACCATCCTTTCCATCCATCCCATTGAAGTCTTAGAGGGTACAGACCTTTGAGAAGCACCCTACATGCCACTTGTCTACCCTCCTGGAGCATCTTCCTACAGCATCTCCATCTGTAGGAATTGTACCATCCATCCAGGCTCCATCACAGAAGCACCCTGCTTTATCTGACTGCTGTGGTCCAACTTAGCTCTGTGTCCTCTGTACTCAGAGAGTATTGAAGAGAGATCAGCCTCTGCCCTCTAAGCCTGGCAAAGGCACAAATGTAATCAAGTGAGTATCCTGAATCATATAAATGTGATAAATGGAGCTATGAAAGCCATTCTGTGGCTGAGAAAAGAACCACTATCCCTTAGGTGTGGGTCAGTGATGTTCTTCCATAATAAAAATGGGGACTGAAAAGCATTGGTGCTGGATGATGCTGATGGAGGGAGAGACCCCCAGAGAGCTTGGGAAGGACTCCAAACTTACATTCCCTCACTTACTGCACTTTTTCCTGGAGCAGCCCAAAACAGAGCCTACATTTGCTGGAGCTTCGTGCTGGGAAAATGACCAGCCAGCATGAGGAGGTGGTCTGGACTCTGCATGCTCCATGCGCAGGCAGCAGGGAGGGTAATCAGCCACATAGCTACTGCTGCACCCCAAGCTGTGGTTCCTTTTATAAATGGCTGAGCATCCCAGGAGACCAAGGACAGATGGGTGTATGGAAGGCCAGCCAAAGAGGCTTCAGACAGTGAGCAGACATTAGGAGCTTTATGCTCCCACAGGGATAAACTTTGGCAATCCTTTGGAATCCATTTAAAAACCTTGCTGGGAAAGAAGTCACCTAGTCAACCATAATGGGTGAATATGATGGTCTATATGTGACTGTGGGGTGGGGAACTTGGGGAGTGGCATTCTGCTAGAGCTTTGGAGGAAAGCAATTGTAATATGGACATTAATAAGAGCTATCAGATCTGATAGCTCTGATCAGCCCTTTGGGGCTCTACTGACCCAGCCTTTACCCAGAGTACCATCTGCATGCCCAGTCTCTTTCATCCCACACCACAGACAACATTACTAATAGTTGCAGGCTGTTGGGCTGCTTACCAGTGACCGTTGTACCAAGCAGAGCACAAACTGCCTGTTCTTTTTAACTTTTATTATTTCCTTTACTTTTAAGATTATAATATCATTACATTATTTTCTCCTTCCCTTTCCTCCCTCTAAACCTGCCCAAAGTAACTCTTCTTGCTCTCTTCATTCCCTCTGCATAATGTCACTTGTGCCTATGTTTTCAGAGATGACCATTTGGTATCTGATAACCAACAGGTTTGCTCTTCCCTTTCCCACTTAGCATTCCTTAATTTTCCATAGTTCATTTAGAGTTGACCTACATCCTTTCAAAGAAGGCAGCTGAAGAGAGACCCGAAGTTACTGACTTTAAGCCCCACTTACCCAAATACTTCTGTATATGAAAACTCAGTGAGTCCTGAATTGGACTTACTTGCTGGGTTCCTTCTGTTTGCTATCGAAGTTGTTCTCCACACCCTCTATGGTCAAGGGCTGAGGTGTGGATTTGCTGAGACACCGCGAGAGAGAGAGAGAGAGAGAGAGAGAGAGAGAGAGAGAGAGAGAGAGAGAGAGAGAGAGAGAGAGAAGAAAGAGAGAGAGAAGAGAGAGGGAAGAGAGAGGAAAGAGAGAAAGAGAGAACCAGACACAGACATAGAGATGGGGGGGGCAGGGAGGGAGAACCTGCCCCAGCAGCAAAGGACTATTGTAAATAAAGAAAACATCTAATAAAAAAAAAAAACAAGAAGAAAAAGGAGGTGATATCACCTCATCCCAGACACCAGAGTTTCCCAGAAGCATCTGGAAGCACTCTGGATCTTATGATTCTAGGACCAAAGAGAGACATGATCATAGCCAGAAAACACTACCAGGAATAAGGAAGGGGACACGGAATGGACACTGGCTTCCCTCCTTTTTCTGTCTCCTAGTCACTAGGCATTGTGCTGGTTGTCCTTCCAGGACACAAACTCTAAGAGACACCTTCCAAGGTCACACACTGGAGACCAGGAGGGAAGAGCACAGATCTGAAGGCAGATAGTCCATAGCCCGTGGTAAACTTTCCCTGGCATACTCACAATGCCTCCTTGCCTACCACATGGAACAGAGATCTCAGTTCTTGCTGCACAGACAAGGAAACTGAAGCTGGGAAGTGTTCAGTTCCTTGCTGTAAGTCTCAGCACTCTACCACATTAGAGCAGGATCCCAGTTCCTTCCTACTGACACCAAAGACATGGCCTTACCCCTATACCTAAGAAGCCTATTGAGTGGTAATCCAGCCTGTGACCAAATAGAGTGTCTAGTGTATATTAGATAGGTGAACAAATAGTCACTGAAATGGAGGAAGGGGTCATTACTGAATGGCAGAGAGAGCAGGTGTGTTGGAATCCAGTGAACAGAGAATACTTTGCTGGCCAGGAAAGTTTCTGGGGGGCAGAATTTGGAACTGGATCTAGGACTTGTGGGCACAGCATCAGGAAGAGTCTCCAGCTTGTGAGCTCTGAAGAG
>JADRCD010179919.1:0-34666 GCA_019843815.1 Montemys delectorum
GGTGGTCCCCAGGCTGCATCTGTATCTGACTGTCATCTAGGTGGTCCTGAAAGAATTCGCTTACGTGCTGCTTCCGTAGTGCAGCTCATCCCAATTCTGAATGTAGAGGAAAATGGCTACTCTACTCAGGCCAGGAACCAGTTCTTCCGAGGGTTCCTATCGCTACCCAGAGTTAGGGTAGGCTCTTGCAAGGTCACTTAGTGCTGCCACTCCCCTGGCTGATCAGGTGTTGTCTGTGAGACTGTCTGATTGGAGAATCTGGGTTCTCAGTGGACTGCCCCAGGGGACTGGCTGAATGTATGCAGCAGCTTCTTAACAGCAGGCTACTCTCACCTCACCAGATTGAGGAGGATGCCTATCAGGAAGACCTGGGCTTTAGCCTGGGCCACTTGGGCAAGTCAGGCAGTGGGCGTGTGCGGCAGACACAGGTGAATGAGGCCACCAAGGCCAGGATCTCCAAGACACTGCAGGTATGGACTGGGCCCATGAGAATGGGATGCGAGTGGGACATGGAGGTCAGTAAGCCTGGATCACAGCCTCCCCTCTCCCTGTAGCGGACCTTACAGAAACAGAGCGTGGTGTATGGTGGGAAGTCAACAATTCGTGACCGCTCCTCAGGGACTGCCTCCAGTGTGGCCTTCACTCCACTCCAGGTACGTACCCTTCTCTACCAGGCATGGATAAGGCTGCTGTGGAGGTCTGCTGGGACATGAGCTTAGGCATCCAAAATGGCACAGTAAGTTTCTAACAGTTGCCCATGACAGTTGTGACAAGCTCAGACCAACTTTGGAACCAGGCCTAGGACACTGCCCATGTGATCCAGATACTCTCTGAGCTTCCCAGTCTTTGTTTTAAGAGAGCCCTGTAGTCAGGATGACATCAGGGTAGGCTTGAGTAACACACCAGCCCAGTAGCACTGAGCACTGTGAAGCAGAATGGCCTCGGGTTATTTACCACAGAGATAGGCAAGTATGTCCCATAATGTCACAAGGAACTAAAGAGCTCCCTAGCTTGCCAGAAGTGCCTACTGAGCACCTGCCCACCCTGTTCCAGGCTTTAGGCATAGAGACAAAAGAGACAGGCTTAGCCTTTGTGGTGAGAGGGGTGTTGTGGGTTGGAGAGGACAGATGATTGAGTCTAGTTTACAATGTATTAGAAGGCACAGGTGCTAGGGAGAAGCAGGAGCGAAAGGTGATGAGGTTAGGGAAGCCCAGCAAGAGGACTGGGGACACTCAATATAGTGCTGGCATTCTAACTACTGTGATGGTGTGGGATCTGCAGGGAACTGGCTGGCCACATTCCCTCTGGGATTCAGTTTCCTTATCCAGAAGCAGGCAGTCATGGTGATTTAACGTCACCTGAGGAGGTTAACAGTCCTGATATCTAAGCTGAGGGAGACTTTAGGGACTCTAAATGGCTCCTTGTCCACAAGAGTGCCTGACATGTCCAGTTCGCATACTAGAGGGAGGCCTGAGCTCCCTACTTCACCTGTCACCTTCTTCCTTCCCAACCCAGGGTCTAGAGATTGTGAACCCACAAGCAGCTGAGAAGAAGGTGGCAGAGGCCAACCAGAAGTATTTCTCTAGCATGGCTGAGTTCCTCAAGGTCAAGGGTGAGAAAAGTGGCACTATGTCTACCTGAAGGGACCCACACCCTAGGTGACCATCCACTGAAAGGACATAAAGGACTGGAGCTTCTGAAGTGACAGATAATCCAGTCAGGAAGTTGTGGTGTGGTGGAGGCAGCCTTCCATGCTGTCTTTGGCCCAAGGCCATAGCATCCAAGGAAAAGGATGAAGAACCTTACTGCCTCTCCCAGCATCCATGCTGCTGCTGCCCCAAATGGGCAGAAAGGTCTTCCTCACACTCAGCTTCTTTACTTAGGGGGAGGGGAAAGGCAGTGCTTTTATAGAATGAATACAATTAAATGCAAGTGTTGGGCTCTGAACAGAGGGTGTGATTGTTCATAAAAGAACCAGAGGACTCAGAGCTGTGGGGCTTCCAGTGTGAGTAGCATGGACCCAATACTCTTCTGCTCTTGTTCTGGAATCTAAGAAAAACCTTGTCTATCTCTAACACCACCACCTGCCTCATGAGAACATCCGCATCATGGCTACCACAAGACTCCAGGACCCAACAAGACCCACAGGATTGTCCCTCAGGCTAGAAACCTCCTTGGCCCAAGATACACCCACACAAAATGAAGCTTGTAAAAGGCTTGGGAAGTGTGTACAGAAAGCACCCACCCAGTTCTGCATTCATGGTGGAGCGTATTGTTTTTTAATTCTTGTTCGATGAGGGGGCCATGCCTAGGTCCCCTGCAAGGGTGAGGCAGGTGGGTGTCCTGTGGGAGGTACCAATGCAAAAGAAGGGCACACTACCCAGTCTGACTTGCAAACTGGGGCCTCAAGGGAAAAAGTAGAATAGTATGAACTGTGTTATGAATCTGTAGTTCGGTGGGTGAGGGAGAATAGCTGCTGGGCTCCGTTTTCTCTGCTTGAAGTTAGCTCTGTTGGTCTGAACATAGATATAGCTGGTGAGGATAGGGCTTTCTATCTTGGGCTTCCTGGTCTCTGTTTCTCTCTCTAGGTTTTCACCTGTCTATACACTTTATCTTAATCCTAGTTCCCTGTGGGTCTGTTGGGAGAAAGCCCTTTGTCTGTCACTTCCTTTAGAATCCCTACTCTGTCCCTGGCCTGACTTGATTCTGACATTGCCAATGTTGAGTGGAATGAAATATGAAGATGTGAGTCTTGGAATTCAACATGCCACAGACTGTCTTGAGGGCTCACTAAGATATGGTTGCTAGTCGTAAAGTTTGATTCACTTTTGCTGAGATAGAGCTCAAACGTGTATTTCAGCCTCTAATCCTACTTGCTCAGGAAACTTGAGGCAGGAGAGTTGGAAGTACTAAGGCTACACAGTTGAGTTCACAGTCAGCCTAGGCTATAGGAAAACTGGGCATCCAAAAAAGAAAGGAAGAAAGCAAACAAGCTAGGGAGAGGTCTGGATGTGGTAAGACAGCACTGTTGGTAAAGTGCATTTCATAAAAACATGGGAACCTTGGGAGGCAGAAGCAGGCAGATCTCTGAGTCTAAGGACAGCCTAGTCTACAGAGCAAGTTCCAGGACATTGAGGGCTACACAGAGAAACCCTGTCTTGAAAAACCCCAAAATCAAAAGAGGAGGGTGTCCTCCTGAGGTATGTATGGTCCTGGTGAGTGGCCTATCTAAAACAGCAAAACAACCTCAAAAACAGTAACAACAAAAAAATGAGCTGTTGAGGTTGACTTGGCCTTCACAAGCATATGCATGTGCACCTGCACACAATGCATTCGTATGAATGCACACACACAGTTTTAGAGGAAAGTTGATTGGAGAGATGGCCCTGTGTTTAAGAACATTAGCTGCTCCTCCAGAGGACCTGGGTTTGATTCCCAGCACCCATGTGTCAGTTTACAATGGTCTATAACTCTAGTTCCAGGGGATATGACATCCTCTTCTGGTCTCCTTGGGCACCAGGTGCACATGTGGTGCACACACATAAACTAAACACCTATACATACACAAGAAAAGTTTTTAAAGGGCCAGGAATATAGTTCAAAGCAGGGTGCTTCCCTAGCAGTGTCAAGGCCCTGCCTCAAACGTTTTAAAAGGGCTGCCAGGTATGGTGGCACTTACTCTTAATCCCAGCATTCTCAGGCAGAGACCAGATTTCTGTGAGTTGGAGGCCAACCTAGTCTACACAGTGAGTTCCAGTTCCTTAAAAGGTTGAAGAAATAGCCACATGATGGTAAGCACATACCTGTAATACAGTACTTGAAAAACGGAAGCAGGAAGACTTTAAGTTCAACATCATTTTCTGCTACAAAGCTCTAGGTTCAGTCCAGCCTGTCTTATATGAAATCCTGTCAAAAAAGAGAGGCAAGAGTCGGCTGGGAATAGCTCAATAGCCTTCCTCCCTAGCATGGTAAGCCCTGGTTTCAAATCTCTCTGCTAGTAAGAATAATGGGAATTTCCATAGGATCATTTCAGGGAAAGAATAACGTTCCCAACTTGAGATGTTGATGTCATTGTTCTAGCATAGGTCTAAGTATCTGGATCCTACTTCTACCTCAGGTGATTCTAAAGTGCAGCTAAGCCCAAGAGTCATTTTGGGGCCATTAGTATATCCTGGGAGCTTGTTAGGAAAAGCAGAATTGGGGACCACCTAGATAAGAAGCAGCATCTTAATAATTTGGCAGGAGATTCCTGATAAAGCTAGAAGCAGTTCCACATTCTCAGGGCCCTCGTGAAATAGCAAAACTATGTATGAATAGCAAACTTGGAAGAGTGTAGAAGCTGTTTTAAAAATCTGTACAATCACAGATCCCTAGATTTCACTTTCTAAGTCTGTGTGACCCTAAGAATATGCATTTAAAAATTACGCAAATGTGTGAGCTTAAATGCACCAGTAGATGTCATATGAAAGAGTCAGCTCTGGAACTGGAGTTACAAGTATGTGAGCCACCGTGCGGGAGCCGGTCCTCTGCAGGAAAATGTTCTGCTGAGCCATCTTTCCAGCCGAAGAATATGGTTTTTTATAAGCCATGTTTTGTTTTGTTTTTGTTTTTCCTTTTTTGCTTCATGCCATTCTGATGCGATGAAATGCACGTGCACGTTCTCTTCAAGTGTGGATTTATCTTTTCCTCCACCTAGCAGGCAGAGATAGATCGAGTTTCCCAATTCATGAAAACTTGGTGCTCACGTTTTCAACCTAAGTAATTGCTCAGACTATTCATTTACTAATTCGGCAAAAGGCTATGGAGTGCTTTATGTGTGCTAAACACGGAGAATTTCAGAGAGGTAGACGCAAGTAAGTGTTAAAACGGCAGGAGTCAAACAAAATTAAACCAGAGAGGCTCACCTAAGCACTCGGCAAGGGTGGTCGGGGAAGTTTACTCCTTAAAAAGCATAACAGAACTCTAATGAGTAGCCATTACAGATGTAACCAAGGTAGGGCAAAGCGCGTTTCCTCTGCAGCTTCTGCAGCTAGAGCCCTTGCAGCTACAGGAGAGCGTCCCAGTCTGCTAACTTAACCAGAGAAACGACAGTTCCACGCTTTGTGTTTCTTAGTCGCTTCTGCAATGTTCCTGATTCCTTCTTTCCTTCTTCCATCCTTTAGAAAACACTGAGTTTTAGAGATATACCAAGCAGAAGCGCTTGAGGAACGGCTACGAGAATCTTATAACAGCCTAGACAGGCAAAGGAAGGATGCTCCGACAACCTCACCTGTCGGCAGGTTTCTCCGTTCATAGCTACCCTATTGGCCAACCAAGGGAAGGGGCGGGGCGTTTGCCTAGCTCCGCCCCTTAGTCCTGGCGGCTCTTTTGATTGGTAGATGACTTGGGTTTACTATTCCCCAGCCCCCAGGCACCTCTCTCTCTCCCACTAGATAAGCTGCCTTTAACACTCTATTCCTTCTGTCCTTTTCCCCTACCCACTTTCATGACTAACCAATGAGTTCAGGGTAGGATATACCTCGCAACCAATTACAGCTGCCTTTAAACTTGACGAGCAACTTCCCGCCCCTCACCCTGACTCCTCCCCGCGGCCAATTGATTTAAGAGAAGGGGGCGGACACATCCAATCAGCACGATACAGGCTTCCTGATTGACACCCAGGCCCTCGCGCTGGCGTGTTGTGCTCTGAGGAGGGAAGGAGGAGGAGGAGCCGGGAAGGAAAACCCGAGCCAATCCAAGCAAGCTGAGCGGGAGGCCAATCGAACGCCGCGCCCTGCAGAGAGCAGCCAATCGTAACGAGGGGGCTGGCCTCATTCTCGCTAGGAACCAATGGGGCGCGCCTAACGGCGCAGAGCGACATGCTGCGGGAGCAATGACGGACCTATATTCGGGGCTCGGGGGCGGGCCGGCGCCAGAGAGGAGAAGAGAGGAGGGGAGGCCTCCTCCGCCGCCATCTTGGACCGGGCCCGTTCAGCTTCCGTGGAGCCGTCGGCAGCCGCTGCCGGGCCTTTCCTTGATCCCTGAATCCCCTACTCGGTCGTCTAGAACAATCCCGGGCACACTTCCTCTATCAACAACCCAACCCCACTTCCGGCTTTCGCGCCCTCTTATCGCGATAGCGCCCGGGCTCGGGGCGCGAGGAAAGAGGAAAAAAAAAAAAAAAAAAGGCGGCGGGCGGGCGCTCGCCTCTCTCTCCCCCCTCCTCGCCTGTCGCGATACGCTCCGCAGCGGCGGCGCCAGCTCCTGCGGTGAGCGTCAGGTTCGACCGGGCCGGACCCCTTCCCCTCTTCCCTCAGCTCCATCGGCCGACTTCTTGCTCCGCGACCCTGCCGCCTGTCGCGACACGGCCTCAGCTCCCGCCGGGCCCTGGCCGCGCGCTCGGGCCCAGCTTCGGCTCGGGCGGGCGGGGACCCTCTCCTCTCTCTGTCCTCCCGCGTCCGGACTCCCGCGTGGCAGAGCGCCGGCCCCGGGTGCGAGGTGCCCGCCCTCCTCCGCGTCTGGCTGGGCTTGGAGCGGTGGGCGCGCAGCGGGCCGCGGAGGGGTCTTTCTGCTCTGCGCGCGGGGCCCACTCCTGCAGTCATGCCTTCCCCGGGAGCTCCATTCGGGAGCGTTGCCTCAGTGCACCCAAAAGCTCCAGCTTGTTGGTGTCTTGATAGGGGGAAGCCTCTTTGGAAAAGATGGATCTTGTGGAGGAAAAAGTCCCCAAGACCCGAGGGTGCAGTTAACGTTGTGAGTTGGAGCCTAAGCCAAAGTTTCCACCTTAGTCCTCTAGCAGTGAAGTCTCCTAGAGGTCCCTTTCCCCCAGTCTTTTTAAGGAAGCATGTTTTTTGTTTGTTTTGTTTTGTTTTGTTTTAACACTCCCTCCCCAAACCTTGGATTCAGGACTTTACCGTATTGCTCTCTTCCTGGCTTTACATCTTTGAGGTGGGGTATCGGCGGCCTCTGGCTTTGGGGATGCAAGCTCCACTAAGACGCACGCTGTCTGCCTTGGTGGATGAACCTTCCTAGTGGTTAATTCTACTGGTATTGCTGTGTGTGGTGAGGGCACCTTAGCTTTCCTAGATCTGTGTCGGTGGAATGTGAGCTCTCATGCTTTCAGTTGTTGGTGCCTTCCTGTTGGGACAGTTGAAGCACCTCTTCTGAACAGCTGTATCTCGGTTCTGGGACTGTCATCGACTCTTAGGATTAGCTTTTTGCCCTTTTGGCTAGGGGTCTCCTCACTGTCTCCCTTCCCTGCTCATCACCTGGACTGCCATCTCTCTGTATTTCCATTCTCTTATGCACAGCCTATGTGACTGTGATCTTCTATAATTGAAATCCACTGGGTGAAAGCGTTGTTTGGAACTAGAATGGTCCATCTCACCCAACTGGCACCCTGTAGGACTGCTAGCTTTCCTCGCCTGAGTCTTCTGCTGTGCAAGGGGGTAGGTAGCCTTTCTTCCTGCAAGTGTGTTGTCTTTGTGAGATAGTGTTGTCTCCTGCCAGGTAAAGTTCCTGCCTTCTTTGCTATTGGCATCATCCACTTTCTTGCATTTGAGATGGCCACAGCACCTGTGTATCCAGCATTGTGAGGCTAGGATACTCTTGGGTGTGGGTGCCCCTGGCTAGTGTGACTCCTCCTTTGTGGTTTTTCTGTGAAGTGATGGTTTCTTGTGCTGTGTCTGAGACCTAGGCGAGAGACCACCGTGGTCACTTTGCTTGGGACTAAAGATTCTAAGGGGTGACTTCTCAAGGTGTGGGTTCCTCACTCCTTACCTTTGCTGTTGGGCCTTTCCAGGGGCAACAGTTACTTCTAACTTAGTTTACCTCATAGAATCCTCTTGTGGCGGCGCCAGCACCCTCCACTGGGTTCAAGTTCCACTTTTAGTGCTGCTTGCCGCCATTCCTGGCATCGATGTGAGCCCTCTTAGCTGCCTGTGATACGCTCCAAGATGCTCGTGTGGTCGCTTAGCAGTACCAGTCGTCAAAATTAAGGTTGTACCCCCTTCATCAGGTCTCTGTATGGCACCTTGCTGGAAAGTTCTATGGATTGTTTTGTTGTTGGCTCCTATTTTGCGTCTTGATCTGAGGGTTTGCTACAGCTGTGGACAGAGGATCCTAATGATTTAATGAGCTTCCTCCATGCTGTTTGAGCCCCTTCACCATCTGTGTGTGTACTCTGTGAAGGTGCTTGCCTACCTCCAAAGGGCCCTGGAGTGATGGCCTCCTAGAGCAGGTCTTGGAAGGTGGGGTGGGCAGTCTTCAGTGGTGGCACCTCTCTGAGGCTCCAGCACCAGCTCCCTTTCTGTGGCATGTGCACCCTCTGTGTGTGAAGTGGGTTTTGTTTTGTTTTCCGTGGAGAGAAGGTATTGCCTCCACTCTGGCTGAGGCTCCAGTCTCTAAAACACAAATTCCTGGGTCTGTGGGCCTTGTTCTATTCTGGAACCTTTTGCCAGTCAGATATTGTCTTCTTTAATCACAGCTGTGCTCATATTGATGGCTGAAGTTTACATCTGTTTGTTTTTTAATTTTTAAATTTATTTTTAGTCTACATGTATTTTGCCTGCACACATGTAGGTACACTGTATGTGTGCTGTATCTGAGAAGACTATTGGTACCCCTGGAGCTGGAGGTACAGACAGACAGTTGTGAGCTGCCTTGTAGGTGCTGGTAAATGAACCTGGGTTGTCTACAAGAGCAACAAGTGCTCTTAACCTCTGAGTCCTCTCTAGCCCCTAAAATTCTTTTTGCATATATATATTTAAATCTTGTTTTTTGTATGTTCATGAATGCCTTGGTAAATATGTGGGGGTCAAAGAAAAACATTGAGAAATTGATTTTTGTTTTCACTATTTGGGACCCAGGGGTTGAATCCACGTTGCTGGTCTTCATAGCAACCACTTTTACCTACTCAGCTGTCTCACTGGCCCTTAATTATTTTTTATTACTTTTTTGTTTTTGTTTTTGTTTTTTTTTTTTTGAGTCTATGTAGCTCTGGATGGCCTGGAACTGTCTGCCTCCGCCTCCCAAGTGCTGGGATTAAAAGTGCTGGACCAACATATATTTATTTGGTTACTTGTCATTAGATTGTTAAGGAAAAGAGAGAGTGTGTGTGCATTTATTCAGGTGCTTTTGCACATGTATACATGCCAGGAGCATGCATGTGGAAGGTAGAGGACACCTTTTGAGAGTTGGTTTCCTCTTTTTACCATGTAAATCCTGGAAATGGAGTTTAGTCGGGCTTGGTGGCAAGAAAATACGCTGAACCTACTCACTGGCCCCGTGTTGCGCCTGTCTTTGGTGCCTTGCTTCTGGCCCCTTTAGGACTTCTGCCATGTTTCATTCCTCTTGCTGCGGGCCCGCATCACCTCCTCCTCTTGCTGCATTCCCAACCATTTCAGTGTGGAGCTAGGATAGGGCCTTACCTCCTTAAGGTTGCAGTGCCTGCCCAGAACCCTCCTATAGCTCTTGGGACAAAGTACTAGTGTAATAAGCTCTTGTTTAACATTCCTTCCTTCCCTGTGCTGATGGATATTAGAGCCAAGACTCGCTCCTGGTCAAGATCCTGAGTACCTCCTGCTGGTGCCCAGGCAAGGTCCCTAGATCAGAGGCACTTATCCTACTTCAGTGTCCCTGTGGGGTTCTTTGCTGAGTTCCTTTGATGGTTGCTTCATCTTCCTGGAGATTTCTTGTAGTATGGTGTGTCAGCTAATCTTCTATTGAGAGTGCTGTGTGTGCTCCCTCTCTCTTTGATTGGTCCTTTATTAAAGATATTTAAGTTCCCACAGTCTGAGGTTCCAGCCATAGCTACCTCCCCACACAGTGGGGCCCTACAAAGTTAATTTTTTAAGTTCCTTTTCAGAGAAGGCACTAGCCCCATCCACTCTAGGCCCTTTTTTCTTAATCTGCCCAAGTGGAAATACTGAGCCAGGCATGGCGGTACAGTCCTGTAACCTCAGCATTTGGGAGGACCAACTAAGAATGTAAGTTTAAAGTCATCCTGAGTTATACACTAAGACCCTGTCTTGGAAAAGGAAAGATTTAATTTTTTTCTGTTGTGCTGGTACATGAGGTGGCTGGCTAAAACATTTCCACAGTGCACCTTTCTTAAGACTGTTCTGGCCAGGCGTGGTGGCGCACGCCTATAATCCCAGCACTTGGGAGGCAGAGGCAGGCGGATTTCTGAGTTCGAGGCCAGCCTGGTCTACAGAGTGAGTTCCAGGACAGCCAGGGCTATACAGAGAAACCCTGTCTCGAAAAAAACCATTAAAACAAACAAACAAACAAAAAAAAACCAAAGACTGCTCTGGATCCCCTCAATCAGGCTACCCTGCAGGCTGAAACTCTGCGTCCTGGGAGTAGAGCTGCCTTTATAGTTAAGAGCTATATTGGGGCACTCTTGCTCTGTGTCATTCTGGTTCTCAACAAGCCTTGCTTGTTATACTCATGGGGAGGGGGATACATACATACAGCTTCTGCTAGGAGCTCATAAACCTTCTTAGAGTCTTTCCTCTCCAGGATGCACTTTTTTTTTTTTTTTTTTAATTTATTGTTAGATGTGAGTACACTGTAGCTATCTTCAGACACACCAGAAGAGGGCATCAGATCCCATTACAGATGGTTGTGAGCCACCATGTGGTTGCTGGGATTTGAACTCGGCACCTTTGGAAGAGCAGTCAGTGCTCTTAACCGCTGAGCCATCTCCAACCCCAAATGTCAACTTTTGTAGTGTGGATTTCCCTGCCGACAGATCTCCCCTCCTCAGTCCTTTGTCCTCAGACCCCTCTGAATTAAACTCCGCTTCCTTCAGAATAAAGATAAGTGTCTCTGTATATTTTGGTTTCTGCCCTGGTGGGTTCATGTTTCTGAGTCTAAATTGCCAGTCTATCTGATGGTGGAATTCCTCCATGTGTGCAGATCTGTTCACTCACAGCTAAGGTTCTTCACTTTATCTTTTTGAGATTTCTATCTTCTCATAGCCCTCCTTGAGGTGTTACTTCCTGCTCCCAAGTTTCTATATCCATTTTCAGTGTCAGGCTTCTGTTGTGGGATACATTTCTTAAAAGTGTAAGACCTTGTTTGACATCCTGCCTTGTCATGTATGAATGGGTCTTGATCTTCATATTTCTCTTCCCCTTCAGCTCACACCTCTTAGCCTTTCCAGGAGCTTCCAGCCTTATATATTCTGTGACTTACCTAGAGTGGCCTCTCCCAGTCACCTCTGCTCCCAGCCCCTCAGTTTAGAAAGTGTCATTTCTACGACTAATGCTTCCATCCCCGCATTCTACCTCTGTGCTGCATGTGCTCTAGTGTCATCTCGAGCACAGATCTCTGTATTTGAGAGGTTTTCTACTTCTGAGTCAGAGGCCCACCAGTAAGATAGACTATCCTTTGTTTCAACAGTTTCCCAGATTGTATAGTCTGCCAGTTGAAGGAGTGTAAGAATAGGCCAGATCTCCTTCTTAGATAGGAAATGTAGCTGGGGATGGAGCTGTGTGCAAGGCCCTAAGTTCTATCAGGTGGAGGAAGAGCAAGTAAATATTTCTTCCTTCTACCATCCTACCTACCCTATGATTCCTACCCATGTCCATGACTCTCGAGTTTGGACCAGCCAAGGAATGGATGTTAAGTCTTTCCCAATTTTTCTCAGCAGCGTCCGTTTTCAAGAGAGTATGAAGAGAGTGCATCTGTAGGCAGGGAAGATGGCGGACAAGCGCAAACTCCAAGGTAATAGACTGTCTACTGTTCATGTGGCCACATGCCCTTTCTTCCAGGAGTTTCTCTGGATATTTGCAATCTTGGCAGGATACTAACAGTCTTGCTCCCTGGCCAGGTGAGATTGATCGCTGCCTCAAGAAGGTGTCCGAAGGCGTGGAGCAGTTTGAAGACATTTGGCAAAAGGTAAGGGCCTAAGAACCTCAAATTTTGTTGTCTGTAGGGTAAAAAATCAAGAAGAGGTTCAGGGTCTTGGGGTCTTGACCAGGGAAGCATCTCTGAGATGGATTGTGGGCAGGGGATCCTAGATTTCCCAGCTGAGGAAGAAAGAGACTGGCCTTTACTGCTGTGGCGAGTTCTGGGCAGCTACATTCATATTAACTGCTGAATTCTTCATCCCTCAGCTCCACAATGCAGCCAACGCGAACCAGAAAGAAAAGTATGAGGCTGATCTAAAGAAGGAGATTAAGAAGCTACAAGTGAGGGGGCTGGGGATGGACTTTTGTGTCCTATGGGAGGAGGGATGGAGACAGTGGACTACTGGGTCCCAGGGAGAGAAGGTCATTGAGGCCCGTTTCCAAGTGTGCAGCCTAATTATTTTGCTGTTTCTCCCTTCAGCGGCTGAGGGACCAGATCAAGACATGGGTAGCGTCCAATGAGATCAAGGACAAAAGGCAGCTGATTGAAAACCGCAAGCTCATTGAAACGGTAGGAAACCAGAGCCTGGGGTTTTTTGGGGTGGGGATATGGTCGGGCTTTTGGGACCCAAGAAGGCAGAGGTGGAGCAGTCACTACAGAGTCCTCGGGAGGAGTATTGTTTCCACAGCTAAGGGAAGGGCAGAGATGAGGGCTCAGGCTGTTTCTAGCATTTCTGGCCCTTATAGCTCCTATCCACCTTTGAGCACCTTTGCCAACTATACTCTTCACAGCAAATGGAACGGTTCAAAGTTGTGGAACGAGAGACCAAAACCAAAGCTTATAGCAAGGAGGGTCTGGGTCTAGCTCAGAAGGTGGACCCTGCCCAGAAGGAGAAGGAAGAAGTTGGCCAGTGGCTCACGGTGAGTTGGGATGGAGAAGAAAGTAAGCACTTGTGCCCAGACTTAAATATATACCAGGGCCTTGAGGACAAACCCCTCTTCCCTTCTCTTCCCCCAGAACACCATTGACACCTTAAATATGCAGGTGGACCAGTTTGAGAGTGAAGTGGAGTCACTGTCGGTACAGACACGAAAGAAGAAAGGCGACAAGGATGTGAGTGGTGGAGGCACCGTCACCCACAGGGTAGGGGTGGAGGTGGCCTGTGAACAGAGGGCATCTGGAGGCTCATAGGAGTCTGATCCTGGATATCCAAGATAAACCTGGAATAGAGATTGGAAAGGCAGGACAAGGCAGCTTAGCTGGCTGAGTTGTGGTCTAGGGAGGAGGTGAGACAGGATATTGGGATATTTGGGTAGACAGTGTAGCTATTGTTAGGGGCAATTTGGTTGAAGATGGACTTAGGTTCAGCTGGCACCACAAAGACCTAAAGGAAGGACCAATTGGGAAGGTACACAGCACTCCAATGACCCCCGGGTTCCCAGGAGGGGGTTGGTATGTCTCTAAGAACCAGTTGCTGTGGGAAACCTGGAAATGGTTTGGGCCAAAGTCATATGTTAGGGTCCTGAATCTTACACCTTTAGGATTGTAAGGGTGTGAGTTCAAAGAGATGTCAACTATGTCTCCTAATGGTGTCACCAGGGAAGGAAGTTCTGATGGGATGGGAAGTGAGAGAGGGTGTCACTGGGAGGGAAAAGAGGAGATCCTTGATAAAAGGAAGAATTTGGAGCTGGCACTAAGGTGTTAAGTTGTAAAGGGAATTGGAACTTTGAGAAGAGCAGGAGCTCTTTGTGGCTGCCATGGTAAACTGACAGCAAGTTTCCTTCTCATGGACCCTATCCTTATTACTATTATTCCTGTTGTAGTGAGATAGGATATATATTTCTGGCAGAGGTCAGAATGGTGGGAAGCCCGGGTAAGACTTGCTGACAGGTAAGCCAGGTGGAGGCCAAGTTGTAGGGTAGCTCAGGTAGCACAGGTAGAGATCTAGAGATCTCTAGAATGAAAGGGGTTTGAGGAGAGAGAAATGGATCCTTGAGATTGCCCTCACTGGGACAGAGGTTGAGCAGATTTCTCACTGGCCGATATTAGGAGGGGCTGGAGCAGAGGCACTTTTGGGGTACCCTAGTGATGGAGGACTGAGGACAGGTTCTGTGGAGGCAGGAGGGCTGGTCCAGTAAGTGCAGGGGTCTACAGCCCCTGAGCCTGGCCCTGGGCTCGCCAGCAGAAGCAGGACCGGATTGAGGGCCTGAAGCGGCACATCGAGAAGCACCGCTACCATGTGCGTATGCTGGAGACCATCCTGCGTATGCTGGACAATGACTCCATCCTGGTTGATGCCATCCGCAAGATCAAGGATGATGTGGAGTACTACGTTGACTCATCCCAGGACCCTGACTTTGAAGAGAACGAATTCCTCTATGACGACCTGGACCTCGAGGACATTCGTGAGGCCCTGGGCTGACCTTCATGGCACAGAGGGTGAGGGCAGGAGGCATGGCTGTACCAGCTAAGCATGCTGCTCCCCTACCCCCCACAGCACAGGCGCTGGTCGCCACCTCCCCCCCCAGCCACAGCCACATGGAGGATGAGATCTTCAACCAGTCTAGCAGTACACCCACCTCAACAACCTCCAGCTCTCCCATCCCACCCAGCCCAGCAAACTGCACTACGGTAAGTGTCCAAGATTATTAATAAGAGGGTGGTCGTGGAAGAGTCAAAAGCCTAGTCTTGGCTTAGAGGGGGCAGCTTTTTGTGCTCTGAGGTCCTTCCTAGTGTGGAATGAATATGAAAAGCCAAAAGGTAGACCCTGGGTTTCCACTCAGGTTTAGGGTGCATATGGGTCAGGAGGAGCTAGAGTGTGGAGTGCCAAGGGAGCTGCGCAGCTGGGTATTTCCCTTCTGACGGGGGTCCAGGGTAGAAGTCTATAAGGAAAGAAGTCCTGGGTACTTCACAGGGTGAGAGTGAGTGCTGACGCTCAGATTTTTAGGACTTAACCAAAATTTCAGACTGAATATTGGAACAGCTCTGGAGCACAAGGCTAGTCAGATGGGCCTGTGAGCGATTAAGAGTAGTAATCCTACTCTTAGGATTCCCTAAAGGATTGCCCTCTTGTTTTGGGACCCTGGAGGTCACAGAGTTTTTGACTTCACTTCCCCTGCCTCAGGAAAACTCTGAAGATGATAAGAAGAGAGGCCGCTCCACAGATAGTGAAGTCAGCCAGGTGGGTCCAAGTCAAAATCTGATGGTTTGTAACGTGTTTATTGAGTGGTCTCAAATTACTAAGCTGGAGGGCTTGCTACAATGCTGGGCTCTTGGGACAGGTGTGCCAGAAACAGTGCCACCCTGAGGGGCAGGCTGTTGTGGTTGTGTCGGCCTGTTGTCTGGCTTGTAGAGGAAGACTGGTTGGTACTGTGGGCATCAGCAGGTCACACAGGGAATTGTGGCAAGAAGTTAGGAAGTATGAGAGGCGGGCTATTGGACTCTGAAGCCAAACAGCCTGAGAAGTGATCAGAAAGTCAGACTGCCTGTGCTGTGCTGACTGCAGGAAGCAGTTCCTTAGAGAGGAAGGCAGTGTGTGACACTTCTCAGTTCTTTTAGATCCTAGTGATTAAACTCAGCTCGGTCAGTTCTCCTAAGATAGGAACATATCGTAGGAGACAATGTTGAAGAAGGAGCCCAGAGCCCTCTAGGCTAATAGAAGGGACAGTCTCTGGTGGGAGGACCTAAGTGCACACTAATGAGGCTAATGTGGGGACCAGGGTTGGGGAACAGCCACAGTAATGGAGTAAGGAGGCGGGGCAGGGAATCTTGGGGGTGGCCTAGCCCTGCCACCTTATCAGGCCCCTTGACTGTCAAGCAGTGGTCCCGGGAAAAAAGTGAATGGCCAGTTTTATTTGGTATTTTTGTGTGGTGGTCTGGCTAGGAGGCAGTTTAGCATGGCAGCCTGGTTGTTGGAGCTTAGTTTAAGTAAGGATGCCCTGGTCATACATTCTGGAGCACTGCATTTTTACAGTTCCGTGATGAGCTGACATTCAGAAGTATCCGATTGTCCTAGTTCCCTTACTCTTAAACATAGAAGCTGACCCAACTAATTGCAAATTGAGGTTGGGGTTTTTGTTTTTGTTTGTGTTATTGTTTGTTTCTTTTGCAAGAGCATCTCACTGTGTAGACTCTGCTGGCCTGAACTCTCCAAATAGACGGGCTAATTTCAAACTCATAAAGACCTGTCCGTCTCTCCTTCTCAAGTGCTAGGATCAAAGGCATGTGCCACCACTTCAGGTCTCAAGTTGAGGGTATTTGAGAGTTTCCCTTGGTTTCTTCTCTTAACCTAACCTTTGTCAGATTCATGTAGGCTATAGGGACAATGTCCAGGGAGGACTTGGGACAGCTGAGTGGACTGGAAATAAATAGGTCTTAAACATGAAGATGATTGAAGTTTCCTAGGTGCCTCAGAATGTGGACAGTTAATAGCAGGTCAGAGGCGAGGCAGGAAGACAGTAAGAGGGTGGTGGGTAAGGGACAGGCTGGTCTAGTACCTGACCCTCTTGTGTTTTCTTTCCTGCAGTCTCCAGCCAAAAATGGCTCCAAGCCTGTCCACAGCAACCAGCACCCCCAGTCCCCAGCTGTGCCACCCACCTACCCCTCTGGCCCCCAACCTGCCACTTCTGCCTTGAGCTCCACCCCTGGCAACAATGGGGCCTCTACCCCAGCAGCACCTACAAGTGCCCTGGGCCCTAAGGCCAGTCCAGCTCCCAGCCACAACTCGGGTACTCCTGCCCCCTATGCCCAGGCTGTGGCCCCACCCAATGCCAGCGGGCCCAGCAATGCCCAGCCCCGGCCCCCCAGTGCCCAGCCAAGCGGGGGAAGTGGTGGTGGTGGCAGCGGAGGGAGCAGCAACAGTAGTAACAGTGGCACAGGCGGAGGGGCTGGCAAGCAGAACGGTGCCACCAGTAAGTGCAGGCCAGTTTGGGGGACAGGGCAAGGTGGGCAGTAGCTGACAGCCTGTTTACACTTGCCCTTCTTTTCCCAGGCTATAGTTCGGTTGTGGCAGACAGCCCTGCAGAGGTGACCCTGAGTAGCAGTGGAGGCAGCAGTGCCAGCAGCCAAGCCCTGGGGCCCACTTCGGGCCCTCACAACCCAGCTCCCAGCACCTCGTAAGTTGTGGGGTGGCAGTGTGTGGGCACAGGCTCTCATGCCACTTGTTTCAGGGTTCCAAGTTCTACCCTTCTCGAGTAGTATCCAGGGTATCCATTCTTCACTTCAGCAAGGGCTCTTGTCCCTGCTTCTTTACCAACATTTTTTACCTTGGGTTTCAGACTGTTGCCTTCCCATTTTTGTTCTTTGCTCTGAGGCAACCTGACTCCCATGAGTGTGGGGGCTTTTCCCTTTTCCAAGTAAAATAACCTAGTCCTCCATTTCTTCAGCTTGACATTAGATTACTAATGAAAGATCTGCTGCCTTGCCAGCTTCATTACCAGCCCTAGTGGGATTGCACCATGTGCATCTGTGCGATCTGTGTTCTATGATAGACACTTCATTGACTCCGGATCTGTTTTGCTGACAGTTCTAGAACTATCCTATCCTGTCTTTTAGCTTCATAAGCTCTTGGAGGATCCTAAAATCCTGTTTGCACACCTCAGTACCTCTGATGTACTGAACAGGATTCCAGAGGTTGGATTTACTTTTGCATGCTCCATCTGTCTTGCTTTCAGCTCCCCCTTTTGGATCCCATATTCTGTGCCTATCTGTCTTCAAGGACCTTAATTTGATTCTCCTCCATTCTTTACCCAGAAAGGAATCCAGTACCGCAGCCCCATCGGGGGCTGGGAGTGTCGCTTCAGGCTCAGGGAACAACTCAGGGGGGCCCAGCCTCTTGGTACCACTGCCTGTAAATCCCCCCAGTTCTCCAACGCCCAGCTTCAGTGAAGCCAAGGCAGCTGGTACCCTGCTCAATGGTCCTCCACAGTTCAGCACCACCCCAGAAATCAAGGTGAGTTCCTCAGATGTGAGGCCTGAGCCCATCCTGAGACAGGAAATCAATGAGTGCACTTCCGGGGGAAAACATCTTAGAAGTTCTCCTGAGTGGGTGATATGGCTTTAGCGTGGTTTTGAGGGGAGGAGAAGCAAAGTGACACCTTGTGGAGAGACTCCTGGAAGGCTGTGCGTGGGGTGGGGGAAGGACTCAGCCTTATTGGCTATGACTAGTGCAGAATGAGTCCCTCCAAGAGAGCTGGGGTACAGATCTGTGGGTGGGCTTCAGTGATGGAAGAGTTGTACAGAGTGGGTAGAAGAGCCAGCTCTAAGCTGCTTCACCAGGGAAAGCAGTGTAGGGGGCCGCAGGCCCAACCCACTGACGTTCCCAAGGAGACTGAATGCCCAAGGGATGGTCGACACCCTTAAGGCAACAGGAGAGCGAGCCTGCAGTTCTGCCAACCACCTCTCTCCATATGCATACTGTGGGCAGTCCACAGTGGGTGTTCCCCCAGCATGTGCTGTCTTTATGAAAGTGTATGCTTGTCCGCTGCACTTTGTAGGGTCATGTTTCCTCCTGAATGTGTTACCGACCCTGCCTAGAGGACAGTGAACTCTCACAAATCTGATGGTGATTGGTGACTTCAGATTTGCAGTTTCCCTATAGCTATGTTTTAGAATTATGTGGGTAGATCTTGCAAATAGGGAACTGGGAACAGCAGAAAATGCAGAGTGTACAGAGCCTATCATATCAGGCTGTTTCTTTTTTTTTTTAAATTTATATATTTATTGTGTGTATGTGAGTATACCTGCTATCTTCAGACACACCAGAAGAGGGCATTGGATCACATTACAGATGGTTGTGAGCCACCATGTGGATGCTGGGAATTGAACTCAGGACCTCTGGAAGAGCAGTCAGTGCTCTTAACCACTGACTGCTCCAGTCCCCAGGCTGTACATTTTTATGCAGCTCAGTCTCTGCTCAGGTCTAAGACTTGGCCCTTTTCTCTTCCCAGGCCCCTGAACCTCTCAGCTCTCTGAAATCCATGGCAGAACGGGCAGCTATCAGCTCTGGTATTGAGGACCCTGTGCCAACGTTACACCTAACTGATCGAGGTGACAGTTATGGGATGGTGGGGAGGGCAAAGGCCAAAAAGGAGCCGACCCCATCCTCATCATTGAAGAGCCTAATGGCCTATCCCTACAGACATCATCCTGAGCACATCAGCACCACCCACCTCATCCCAGCCACCCCTGCAGCTGTCAGAGGTGAACATACCATTGTCACTGGGCGTCTGTCCACTGGGGCCAGTGTCCCTCACCAAGGAGCAGCTATACCAACAGGCCATGGAAGAGGCCGCCTGGCACCACATGCCCCACCCCTCTGACTCCGAGCGTATTCGGTGAGGGGCTGCAGAAGGGGCTGGGGACCGGGACTCCCCAGTCTGAGGGAGGAGCTGGTTCCTGGGTCCTGAGAGACTAGGTAGAGGACTCGTCTCAAAGTGCTGAGGACTTGACTTGGGACTCCCTAAAGCAGGTTGAAGTGTGCCTCTGAACACTATCCTGAAGGCAGGGCAGGAGCTCAAAGCCACCTGGCACTAAATCCTCACTGGTTCACAGGCAGTACCTCCCCCGGAACCCTTGCCCGACACCCCCCTACCATCACCAGATGCCACCCCCACACTCGGACACTGTGGAGTTCTACCAGCGCCTGTCAACTGAGACGCTCTTCTTCATCTTCTACTATCTGGAGGTACAGCAGGGCCCCCGGGGCAGCCTCGGGCCTCCCA
This sequence comes from Montemys delectorum, assembly GCA_019843815.1. NCBI lineage: Eukaryota > Metazoa > Chordata > Mammalia > Rodentia > Muridae > Montemys > Montemys delectorum. The sequence continues at coordinate 19,554 of JADRCD010179919.1, forward strand.
GCTCCGCCGCCACCGCTGCCATCCCCCCTCGGGCTGGAGGGGCGAGGTGGGTGTCCCACTGCGGCCACTGGGACCGCACCCCTCCCTATCCCAGTCCTGGGCCCCCCAAATTAAACCTGACCCAGTCTCAAAACATTTTAATTGCTAAGATTCAGGGAGAGGCTACAGGCTGTAGGGCATGTACAGCTTCCACTGCCAAGAGCTCTCAGCTCCTGGGAAACCCTTTAGTTTAGGATAGTTGCTGAAGTGCAGTAGACACTCCCAAGGCCTCCCTAGAGACCTCTGCAGAACTGTCTGACCTCTTGACTGCAGTGGGTCAGCCCCTCTCCCTCTCCCCTTGAGTTTTCTACTTCGTCTCCTTTCAGCTTTCATTATGCATTAGTTTCTCTTCTTTCTCAAAGCTTTTCTGAAAGCAATTCTCACCTCCTGTCTCATTTTCTTCTGACCATGGTATGTTTTGTGCTCCCAGCACTGACTCCAAGTGGACTCCACCCCAGCTGGTCTGTGGTGGGGGTCTGGGTCCAGCCCTGATGCCCTGCCCTGTCCCCCTGCTAGGTACTCAGTTTGGATACCTTCTGATCTTTCCTCTGCATTTTCTTTCCCAGGGAACCAAGGCACAGTACTTGGCAGCCAAGGCCCTAAAGAAGCAGTCCTGGCGATTCCACACCAAGTATATGATGTGGTTCCAGAGGCACGAGGAGCCCAAGACCATCACAGATGAGTTTGAGCAGGTGAGGGGCCCACCCAACTTGGTCCCATTGGGGTATGGCAAGTGTACTCAGTCCCAACCCTCAATTCTTGCTGGCCTTTCTCCTTTGAGCACAGTCCTGTAGACTGACCAAGCTGGTTCCCTAAGTTGTTCACCTAGCCTGGGATACTGCCCCTTTCCATTTATCCATTACTTGGTGCTTTAGTTCTGAGTCATTGTTACTGCTTCCAAAGAGAAGCCTTCCTGGAGCTGCTAACTGCCTCCACCATGCAGCCCTGGGTACTTTAGTTGGAAGCCTGGGATTTTATACTTGACATTTCCCAAACTTGACTTCCATGGCCCCTTCTCCTTCATTTCCTGGCAAACAGCAGAGCAGGGACTGAGCGTACTTGGAAGTCTGTTTAGTCAGCCTTCTCAAGTCTCAACCATTAGTTGATTGGAAACTCCACTCTCCCTAAATATCCTGAAGCCAAACCGATCACCCGTTGGGTGATCGTGGGCAAGTCAATCAAGCCTCTCTTCGTTGGTTCCCCTATCTGTAAAAATGGGAGTAACAGCACCCACCTCATGCAGTTGTTACAAGGATTAAATGAGTTAATAACATGTTAAGTACTAATGGTGCCTGCTATATACAGTGAGCGTCATGAATTTTTTTTTTATTGCTTTCAGTTGGTGTATTTCACAGTGGCTTTCGCCATACACATTTTCCTCACCATACACATTTTCCAAGTACCAAGCTGGGCCTCATTGATCCCCATTCTCACAGAAATTTGTTCTGTCCTCTATATTCTTCCAGACCACTTTGAAGCATTTCAGACACTTGACCTAGCTGCTTTCTTGCTGTATGTGCTCCAACCTTGACTTCAGCCTTCCTATCCTGCCCTGGTTTGGTCCTTGACATGAATTATATCTTAGAGCATTGAGTCCCTCAGGATCTCAGTCAGTTACAGTGAAGCGTGTATCTCTGCAGAGTACTTAGATGTAGATGGTGCATATGTTGCATTGTAGGCCACCTGTTGGTCCCCCACTCTTCAGTGTCACTTAACATAAGCTTAGGCCTCGTGTTTGCAGGCCATGTGGGACAAAGGCCAGACTTGGCCCCCCTCTTCACTCTTTAAGATCCCCAAGGGTGGAATGTGACAGTGCAAGCAAGTAGGACAATCTGCTTGGTACCTCCATGCCCCTGACACCTGCCTCTTGTTCATCTGCCTGGCCCAGATCTCAGCCCCCCTCTTCATCCACTCACTGACCACCTTCTTCCCCGGCCAGGGCACCTACATCTACTTTGACTACGAGAAGTGGGGCCAGCGGAAGAAGGAAGGCTTCACCTTTGAGTACCGCTACCTGGAGGACCGGGACCTCCAGTGACACCGGCCCCCCCCCCCCCCCCCCCCCCCCCCCCCCCCCACCCTCCCCCTCCCCCGCATGCTGATCCCCCTGCCCAGGTGAGGGCCCTGCCCTGGAAGACTGGGGGAGGCCCAAGGCCATGGGACACCCTCCCCCCCAGGAAGCAGGGAAGGGATAGGGAGGTTTTCTCTTCCTCTCTGCCCTACCCTGGGGGCCTGGGGGCAAGGGCTGCCCCCTCCTCCCCTCCCCAGTGAGGGACATTTTTTGGTAAACCTATTTTCATTTTGGAAAATATTTATGAATAAATAGTTTTATATGACGGCTGGCAGCTACGGCCTCCCCTGTCCCCCCAAAAGAGTTCAGCGGGCAGGAGTTGTGTTGTACTGGCGGGGTCGCCGGGCCAGCTGAGGGTTGAACTGGGAGTTGTACCGCCGCCTCCGTTCGTCTGTCTCTTCTGCTTCCACGTGGCCTTGCTGGGATACCTGGCTTTGTACCCTGGCCAGCAGGGCCTCTGCTCGAGCTCTCTCAGCTGCTTCCCGCTGAAGACGCTCAGTACGGAGCTTTTCTAGGGAAGGTGGCCTGCGGGAGGAAAGCAAGAGCAGCAAGTTTGTCCTGGGCCATATGAGCAAGGCCTGTGCCTTCCAGGTTTGTCCTGGGCCATAGGAGCAAGGCCTGTGTCCTCCAGGTTTGTCCTGGGCCATATGAGCAAGGCCTGTGCCTTCCAGGTTTGTCCTGGGCCATATGAGCAAGGCCTGTGCCCTCCAGGTTTGTCCTGGGCCATATGAGCAAGGCCTGTGCCCTCCAGGTTTGTCCTGGGCCATATGAGCAAGGCCTGTGTCCTCCAGGTTAAGAAAGCACACTGAGCAGTATCCTGGGCTGCCTGTACCATTTTCAAATAATGTGTTTTTGTCCTCTAATCCCAAAACCCCATTTTAAAAAGTGAGGATTGCTCTCAATCCCCAGCACCCATATAAAGCAGCTCACGGCTCCAGTTCCAAGGGATCTAGCACCCTCACACAGACATACCTGCAGGCAAAACGCTAATGCACATAAAATAAATCTTTGTCGGGCAGTGGTGGTACCCACCTTTAATCCCAGCACTCCAGGTGGATCTCCGAGTTTGGGGCTAGCCCAGTCTATAGAGTAAGTTCCAAGACAGCCAGGGCTATACACAAAGAAACCCTGCCACAAAAACACTAACACAAACCTGAGGACCAAAGTCAAGTATGCTCTTATCTGTGGGGTGCCTTCTACTGTGGCAATGAAAGTTTCATAAAAAGCTCTGGAGTGACTAGAAAAGAACTGAGTGTGATGAGTGGGGCACATTCTAACCCTGGCTACTCAGGAGGCAGAGACAGGTTTCCATAGTTCTAGGGACAACCAGTGTAACATTGAAACTTAAAAAAAAAACTTAGAAACCATAAACCTGAGGGCCACAAACTGAACTAGTAATGAAAACCGAGCTGAGTGTGGTGGCACAAACCCTTGATTGTAGCTAGCACTTGTGAGGCAGAAATATCCTGTCCCAAGAAAACTACTGAAGGGCTGGAGAGATGGTTCAGTGGTTAAGAGCACTGGCTGTTCTTTGAGAAGACTTGGGTCTGAGTCCCAGCAACCTATATGGTTATTTTGAACACAATTGTGTTCCATGTCAGGTGACCAGTGCATTCTAGTCTGAGGGCATCAGCAGTTATATGGTGCACAGACATGTAACAAGACACCCATGCACATTAAAAAAAAAAACTCAAATACTGTACACAAGCATCTGCACATACCCTTAGCCATAGGAGGAGATGCTGCTCTTACAATACTACAGTAAGTCTGTCTCCACAGAGGTCCCTAGACAACTTACTAGGACCACTTTATCCTGCCCGCCCTGCTGAGCCTTTTTGTGGTACCCTGGCTGGTGTGCTCGGATCTTCAAAGTCTCACTCTGCTCTACTGTGAGCTGAGTCTCTATTCTTACTCTCTGGGCCGTTGTTTCTGAGGCCGTTCCTCTCTGGAAGGATGGCTTCCACTGCTGTGCCTTTTCTTTGCCAGGTGCTTCTGCATCTCTTTCAAGGGATCCAGTCGGTTTTTGATCTTCTCATCTGGGCTTGGGCCAGGAGGGCAGCCCTTTTGCCCTGGGGGGAGCTGGTACCAAGGAGGTTGAGTTTGGGCCTCTGCTGCACTCTGGCCCAAGTACGTCAGGATGCCTAGTGCTTTCTCTTGCCTCTCCTGCAGGGGCAAGACAACAAATAGTCGCTTTCAGTGCCTCTGGGGGCCCTAGATGTGGCAAGAGAAAAGCCCAGGGCTCCACTTTCTGGAGCCAGGGACTGGTAGACAGTCATTTCACAAGGGAAATCACAAGACCATTCAGGGACCAGCTTTGCAAAGCACCAGGGGCTTATCTGCAGGAGGAGGACGAAAAGGAGGGCAGTGGCCTGTGCAGTAATGGACGATGGGAGAAGCTTACTTCGGGAACAGTAAAAGCAAAGCAGAAAAGCAAAGTGGAGGAGTGATTTTCATTCAGTGGGAGATAGCACCTTCAAAGTTGGATGAGAGAGAGGACAGCCACAGTACAAGTCAGAGTTTGAAAAGCACAAATGCCATCTGGAGGTGCGTGCCTGTGATCCCAACACTTGGCCCAGGAGGCCAAGGCAGGGGGTGAGAACTGGAACGTACCGTACCCCTGGTCTGTGGGATTGTGATCGCATCTCAAAAATAAAATAGCTTAAGACTTTTTAGTCTCGTAAGACAAGGTTAGCCAGTTTAAGTGCTGTACAGCAGAACCAATTTATAGGTAATACCTCTCAGTCACATTCTAAATTGTGTGCTTATCACCATATCCTAACAGTCACAGCCAGTCCCCACCCCCAGCCCCACAAGTCCACCAAAAAAAAATGAGGCCAGCTTACCTTTTCCTGTCGCTTCTCTTCCTCATGCTCTTTATTGCCTCTGGGCACTCCTTTCCCTTCTTCCAGCAGCTCCCTAAACAGGTCCACAGGGCCAGAACTTCGAGCTCCTGGGTCTGCTGCTTCCAACTCAGGCACTGAGTTTCGTTGCCTGGCTTTCTTCCGTAGGAATTCTGTACGGGCCTATGAAGGGTTATAGGCAGGACATTCAGAACCCAGAAGTGCTGATGGGCAGGGAGGGCAGTGGTAACACATACACACCTTTGATCCCAGCACTCAGGAGGCAGAGGCAGGTGGATCTCTGAATTTAAGGCCAGCCTGGTCTACCCAGAGAAACCCTGTCTCAAAAAAATCAAAGGGGGGAAGAAAGAGGTGGAGAAATGGAATTACTGGAAGCCAGAAGAGACACCATTTCTTTCTTTCTTTCTTTTTTTTTTTTTTTGGTTTTTCGAGACAGGGTTTCTCTGTGTAGCCCTGGCTGTCCTGGAGCTCACTCTATAGACCAGGCTGGCCTCGAACTCAGAAATCTGCCTGCCTCTGCCTCCCAAGTGCTGGGATTAAAGGTGTGCACCACCATGCCCGGCGAGACACCATTTCTAACTTGGAGTGGAGAGCCGGTGTTTTTAAACAGTAAACTGGGCTATCAGAGATAGTTGGGAGAAGATCCCTGGCCTAAAACAGAAGGCGCTTCCCAGCATGAAGTGATGCAAGAAAAGCCCGCTCAGGTATAGGGTAGAGGTGGCTTGTTCAGCCATAGAGCCCCTGCCTTGTGTGTGTAGCTTGAAGTATGTTATATACTCCCAAACTTGTAAGGTAGCCAAACATTGCTTTCCGAACAAAGACTCTGAATCCAAGGTATGGCTTCAGGTCACCATTCTAAACACAGCCCAACCCCAGATAGGGATAGGATAGTCTCCCACTAACAATTCTCCCCTTTCTGCAGCTTTAGTATCTGGGATTAATTACAAACTTCACCTTTTTTTTTTTTTTTTTAAAGCACACACTAATTCATGATCAGGTTGGCCAAGGGACTTAAGTGTAAACCAAATTGATCGAGTAACTATTAAAGTCTGTGTATGTGTGTGTGGTCTTCAATGCCAGCGTTCAGATGGAACAGGCAAGCGGATCTCTGAGCTCGAGACCAGCCTGGTCTACATAGCTAGTTCCGGAACAGCCACGGTTACACAGACTGTTTCAATTAAGAAAGCTTCCAGATGTGTTTTTCTTGGGGAGCAATGAGGGAGTAAAAACATGTCCAACGAAGTGAATCCCATCTTGTCCGCCCTTTGCCCTCCTGGCTGAAGCTGTTGCACTCAGAGCAAGGTGACCGCACCCCTCTAAGTTGTTCTAAGGGAATTTCTCAAAGCAAGCGCTCAGAAGGGAGCATACCCACAGTGGGTGATTAACTTGTGCGGGCAACCTAAAAAGTAATCAGAATATTTGTCCAACTCTTCCAGTGTGCTAGGCTCTGGTCCCTCAACACCAGTGGGTAAATTTAGAAAGGTTTCATGGAAGTTAGCACAGGATTTTCAGAAAAACATCGCCGAACACACAAACCGTTCCCGACACCGAGTGATAGGCAGGCCCGCCGCGCTTCTGGGCCCGCCCCAGGCTTACCTCTTGCTGAGCGAGCAGCGCCCTCCGCTCACGCTCCTTCTCCTCCACCCGGGCCTGGGCCTCGTCGCGCCGCACGCGGGCAACATTGTCCTTGTTCCGGACGTGCCAGCTCTTCTTGGGCAAGATATTCATGGCTCCAGTGCCGACCTCCGACTGTCAGGCCCACTCTTCAGCACTTCCGATTGGCTCGAGGATGCTCCCGCCCCATGGTTCCACCGTTGCTCGTGCATTGGTTCTGGGCAAAGTGCCACGCCCCCTCCTAGCCTTGGTTAGAGGTTATTGGCTGAGAGCCTCCCATCTCAGCCAATCCTAAGCATATGTAACCTGAGTTGCTCCACCCGGACGCTGCTGGATGAGGCTGTTGATGAGATGCCTTGCCTGTCTAACCCTTTACGCAGACACAACCAAGCTCTTCAGGCCCACACGGACCTGGCCCCTCCCCAAACCCCTTCCAAGGCTTCAGAACAGGGTTTCAAAACGCGTAGAGGCCTTGACTGTTGTTTATTAATACGGTTCAATTGGAAGTGTGGCATTCGGGTAGCAGAGGGCGTGGGATTTGGTTCCAGAGATGAGAGGGTCCCATCGCTTGATATGTGAAGTTACTGAAGCATACAATGGGTCTGAGGCTGAAGGTCCAGCCAGACTTATCAGGAAGCTCCATTCTTTGAGCTCAGAGCCACAGCTTGCTGGGCTAGGAAGACTTTATTCTGTACTTCCTGCGGGCAAAAAGGAGTGAAAGTGAAGCACACCTTCTCTTCATCTATGTTCCTCTTTCATGGTCTCATAGAGCCCTTTCTAGGGAAATCAGCCTGGCTCACCGTCTCTATCTGGCGTTTGAGCTCAGAGATGAGTCGTCCATAACAGTTAGCCAGGGCTATGGTATACATCATCAGGATGCTGTGGAAGACAGGAATGAAAAACCACTCTAGAAAAAAAATCATCTTCATCATATGGCTCCTTAGAAACCAGGCTGGAGAGATAGATGGCTTGTAACCGGAGCATTGGCTGCACTTCCAAAGGACCTGGGTTCAATTCCCAGCACCCAGCACCCACATGGCAGCTTACATTTGTAACTCAAGTTCGTTATTTCACACAGACATACACACTGTCCAAATACCAACACACATAAAAATTAAATGAATAAGTAAATTAAAGAAACCAATATCGGAGCTGGGCAGTGGTGGCACACACCTTTAATCCCAGCATTTGGGAGGCAGAGGTAGGTGGAGGTACTGAGTTTGAGGCTAGCCTGGTCCACAGAGTGAGTTCCAGGACAGCCAGGGCTACACAGAGAAACCCTGTCTCAAAAAACAAAACAAAACAAAAAACCCAAAACAAACAAACAAACAAAAAAGAAACCAATATCTATCGAGATCCTCAAATCCCTTTAAACCCTTCTTGGGACTCTGAATGCCAGTCTTTATCCTCTCTCCTCAGACCCAAGAGTTCAGACCCTTTAACCAGAGGTTCAGGCTCCATACCTCCTCCCCCTTCATCAAATTCATAAATCCCCACCCCAGCCTCCTTCCTCAGACCCAGAAGTCCAAACCCAGATGTCTTCTTAGAGCCTAAGTAAGCATTCACACTCCAACTCTCCTGCTCTTTTTTTTTTTGAGACAGGGTTTCTCTGTGTAGCCCTGGCTGTCCTGGAACTCACTCTGTAGACCAGGCTGACCTCGAACTCAGAAATCCGCCTATCTCTGCCTCCCAAGCGCTGAGATTAAAGGCGTGCGCCACCAGATGGCTCAGTGGGTAAGAACACTGACTGCTCTTCCGAAGGTCCTGGTTCGGATCCCAGCAACCACATGGTGGCTCACAACCACCCGTAATGAGATCTGACGCCCTCTTCTGGTGTGTCTGAAGACAGCTACAGTGAATACGCTGGAGCCAGCAGAGGTCCTGAGTTCAATTCCCAGAAGCCACACACATGATGGCTCATGGCCATCTGTACAGCTACAGTGTACTCATACACATAAAATACATTTTTAAAAATCTTAAAAAAAAAAAAAAAAAAAAAAAAAGGCGTGTGCTACCACTGCCCAGCTTCTCCCGCTGTTGATCTAGTCACCCAGGCCGGCCTCATTTCTCTTCTGTTGTACACAGACATCCAGCCCTCCTCTCTAACACTCAGGTGCCCAGCACCCAACTTCTTTCACTAAATCACACAAATGACTAAAATCACACACTAAATCACACACATTCAAACTCTGACTGCTCACCTAGAGAAGATCAGAAGGGGTACAGTAAAAGCCTGGGTCCCCAGAAAGTAGAGAAAATTCTGGGCAGTCTGAGGGAGGCTCTCAATGGACTCGGGGATCTGGGCCCAAATGGACAACTTCCCTCGGAACGGGCCACACAGTTTAGAAGGTGGGATCCTGTAGGGAGAGACACATTGGATCAATCAGGTAGGGCTAGAGTGAGAACAAACAGAATTCTCTCATACTTACAGAAAGATACTGTAAAGCACAGGAACAGCAGAGATCGCCAGACCCACAAGAAGTACCAAGGGGAAAAAGAAATTTGCTGTGGATGCTCGGAAGGTGCGGGAAGCCGGTGAGTAGATGGAGAAGAGTGTTACCTGATGGGGAGAGGTGAGGGAATGCAGACCTGAGAAGAGCCAATCCTTCGCTCTTCCTTGTTTCCTACCTTGGAGCTTTGGCCTCCTTCGGGGGCGGGCCCTAGATCTCTGAGCTACCTGCCGCTTACTTACGTCTTAGAAGTCAGAATATCCCAGATTGCTCCTCCTCTAAACATTAACATAGGACTCTTTCAGCTGTGTCCTCCCTCCCTCAAGGCATAGTAATCAGAGGCCCTGATATCCATCCTCCTTTCCCTAGCCAGGAGTCCAGCCTCCAACACCTGTCCGCTCAGACCCTAAGACACTGCTCAGACTCACCTTCTTCAGACAGAAAAGTATGAGGAACTTGGCGGTGTTGATCAAAGTCAGTAAAGGGCAGAAAAAGCTTCCCACCCAGACAACGGTCTGAGCGTAGATGAGCCCCAGCACCTCATCGGGCACCTGGAACTCCAGAGTCCCCGACAGACGACCCAATGCCCCAGGACAGAGGCCGCAGAGTATCCTGAAGGGCAGAGTGGGACAGTCATAGGCCTGCTTTTGGTTTTCCTAACCCTACCACCCAGCCCATTCTTTTGAAAAGGCTTTCGAGGAGCTGAGCTTTTAAGTCTGTGAGGTATGTTCCAGGACAAGCCTGATCTTAGTTAACTAGACTGAAAACAATATGATAGTGGTTGGCAGGGTGGTAGTGGTGCACGCCTTCAATCTCAGCACTCAGGAGGCAGAGGCAGGTTGGACAGCTGAGTTCGAGGACAGCCTGATCTACAGAGTAAGTTCCAGGACAGCCAGGGATTCACAGACAACCCTGTCTTGGAAACAACCAAACAAAGATAGTAGGAGTTCAGTTACAGAGAAGTAACCAAGGTAGGAGGTAGGTATTAGGTAAGGACAAAGGAAGTAAAAACTGGGTGTAAAAAGTGTGTGGGAGGGCAGTCGTGGCGCACGCCTTTAATCCAAGCCCTTGGAAGGCAGAGGCAGGTAGATTTCTGAGTTTGAGGCCACCATGGTCTACAGAGTGAGTTCCAGGACAGCCAGGGCTACACAGAGAAACTCTGTCTCAAAAAAACAAAAAACAAAAAACAAAACAAAACAAAAAAAAGTATGCTGGGGGCTAGATGTGATGTGATGGCTTATACTGGTAATCAGAGCCCTAGGTAGGCTAGATCACCACCAGTTCCAGGCCAGCCTAAACTACAGTCAGCCAGTGTCTGAGAAAAATAAAAGGGGGATGAGAGAGATGGTCAGTGGTTAAGAGCCTTACTGAGCCAGACATGGTGGCGCATACCTTTATTTCCAGTACTTGGAAGACAGAGACAGGTGGACCTCTGTGAGTTCAAGGCCAGAGTGAGTTCCAGGACAGCCAGGACTCTGTAGAGACCCTGTCTCTACACACACACACACACACACACACACACACACACACACACACACGGAGGGATACTGTTTTGCCAGAGAACCAGAATTCAACTCCCAGAACCCACATCAGTTACCAGCTCACAGCTGTTCTATGGAATGACACCTTTTTCTTGTTTCAGTGGGCACCTGCACTCACATGCACACACCTATCCCCTAACACACATACTTAAAATAAACAAATCACACACACACACACACACACACACACACACACACACAGATGGCTCAGCAGTTAAGAGCATTTGCTGGACAATCACAAGAACCACAGTTAAAAATCCCAGAATCCAGACATTAAAATCCCAGAACTCAGACATCCTGGCATACTTGTAACCTCAATACCAAGAGGACCAGAGATAAGATAAGCTGGGGCTTTTTGGCTGTGAATCCCAGGTTCAGAGAGAGACACCCTGTCTCAAAGGAATAGGCAGAGAGTGATAGAGGAAGACATACAAAGCCATCTTCTGACACCCCCCACAAGCACACAACATATGTTCACACAAACAGACACACATGCACACCAATAAATAAGAGAAACAAAACTATAAAGCTAGCTGGGGTATCTAACAGTGACAAACTGCCTTGGTTATGCAAAGACCTCAGTCAAAAAGAAAAGAAAATAGGTGGAGCAAAATATATGAACAATTCCATTGGGACAGGGCCTGCTATCATAGGGGCAGGGCTACCAGGATGGGCAAGGACACTTACTTCCTAGGAAACTGGACCAACAGCGTGACCAACAGGCCCATCAGCAGATCAAAGAGCACAAGTTTATACATCTCCTGGCCCAGCCGAGTCTCCCAGCACTGAAGATGTAAGAAACTGGTAGATCAGACTCTCCTGCCTGGAGGCTCAAGCATCCGAGGCTCCAGATTTCAAGCAAACATCAGAACCCCACTCATGAGTTGCATGGGTGGGCACTTCACTATTTATGCGTATTCATGCCATGTTCAGCTTCTTTCCCACCAAGGAACAGTCCACCCCGGTCAATGATCCCTAGGCCCAAGAATGCCACCTGTGTACCCACAGCATCCTTACCGGAATTTCTTTGTAATTGTAGCCACAGGCCTTGCATCCTTCTGCCTCCATGTTTCCCCCACACGTGATCTGATTCCACAGAGAGATCAGAAGGAACACCAGGGAGGCCAGACGTAAAAACACAGTCCTGCAAGACGAAGGGACTCACACTGATGCAGCGCCTCCTGGACACACACTCACGACCTCCCCCACTTTATGTTTTCCTACCCCATCCCCCACCACCACACACACGCTCTTCACAGAGGAAGGAACTGAGTCTCAGAGTCAGGACTGGAGACCAGAACTCCCTGGATTTCACATGCATGGGACTTCCTGTCTCATTCCTGTGTGTGTGTGTGTGTGTGTGTGTGTGTGTGTGTGTAAATAAATGACAAATATGACATATGACATATATATGTATGTGTGTGTGTGTATATATATATATATATATATATATATATATATATATATATATAGGGTGTGTATATGTTTTTCCTGTTTGTATTTGTGTGCACCACAAGCATTCTGGTGCCTGCAGAGGCAAGAAGAGAGTGTCTGATCGCCTGGAAACTGCATATTCAGGCAGTGGTGAGCTCTCTGGTGTGGTTTCTGGGAGCCAACTCCTGATGTTCTCCAAGAGAAATAAGCGCTCTTAGCCACTGAGCCATCTCTCCAGCCTCTTTTTGTCTTAAAAACAAAACCAAAACAAAACAAAACACAAAAGTGTCTCCGTGCCGTAGTGCCGAGTGCAGTCCATTCTCTCCTTTGCCTTTACACTGGTTCTGGGGATGCACTCAGGTCACCGACTTGCACCGCAAGCACCTTTATCCTCTGAGCCGTCTCACCAGCTTACTTCTCTGTCTTATTTACTTTCTCCGCCTGTCCCTTTCCCCCTTCTGCCTGCACTCTCATCCCATCCCATGAGTCCAGAACCTAAGCAGGATCAAGACGATCTGACGGCTGTGAGTGTAGCCCTCTAGGGAGGCAATGAACTTGAACACAGGAGGCAGCACGAAGTTGAACACAGAAATGAAGATGGACGGGAGGTAATCCACCAGAAGCTTGAGTAGTGGGGTGTGCTGGACAAGGGGTGTCTCCTGTAAGGGCATGGAACAAGGAAAGAAGCAAGCTAAAAGTCCATCTGTAGCCTCTTCTTATCTTAAAAGACCCAAATCCCAGGAATTCTAGACCCCAGTTCACTCCCACAGGGCTTCTTCACCCGTGGAAATGTGGGTTCTAGGACCCCAAGGACCCTGCTCCTCCAGGACCCTCCGCACCTGCAGTGTCAAGGTGTACTCCGTGGCCCAGTAGATGCCATAGAAGGCCGCCCCCAGGAGCGCAAGGACCAGCACGTTGAGCAGCGCCCTCACTGACCACACCCTGGCTCGCTGGCCCAGGGTCTGCTCCGCAGCACGGCGCCGGACTACTGCTTCCTCTAGATCCACCTAAGGCCAATAGGGACTGCTGCTGGGAATCTGTCCCTTCCGGCCTGACTTTTCTACAGATTAAACCGATATAGCCCCCTCCTTGTTCCATACTCTTCAGGGGTGTCTGTGGGACCATTTAGTTCTTGGGCCACTGGCCCTCCAAAGTCTGGATTTGCATCTCAGGTCTGCTGCTCCTTAATTCAACCCAGAACTCCAAACCTCACCCTACCCTCTGTCCAAGGCCTGTCCTTCTTTGGCCCAATACAGAACCCCAGGTCCCCTTCTCTGAAACTCCCAGCTACTTCACCTTTTTGAAACCACACTCCTATTTCACTTGGGATCAATCTTAGGTTTCGCCCCTTTTCTAAACAAATTCCAGGTCCCAGCCCCACCCCTCCCCTGACCCCCTCAGTCTCCTCCATGGCAGGCATTCCTAGCCTGGCTTCTGCTTAGCTCTGTCTCTTAGCAATGCCTTGCTCCTCATCTTAGTTGGGTCTTGTCTGGTCCTCAATTAATGGCAGCTTCGCCTCCCCGAGCACACCTGTAGTTCATACAAAATGATGCGCTGGCGCAGCCGCACGTGCTCGTCCCCGCAGAGGCCAAAATTCCAAGCTGAGAACACTCGGTGACTGTAGCTGGTCAGAATGTCTGACTCGGCCAACAGTGTCTCCTTCAACCCGGACACTGAACTGGAAGAACAGACCACCAGAGAAGTGTTGGTAGGGACACCTTACTTATGGAACACAAACTCGAATTCCTGTGACCAGGTGCCACCTGCCGAAGTCAGAAAGTTACACAAACAAAGTCTTTGGAACTAAAGGCTAAGAGATCTGGGAAGCAGACACCCTAAAGAGATAGAAGAATTCAGGAGGGAGACATGGCCAGATCTCCAGAGGAAAGAGAGAGATACCTAAGGAAGAAGAGAGAAGGGAAGAATGCAAAGTACATTCTAGAGAAGAGGTGAGGTGAGCTGGCCTGACAGCATGTACTTGTACTCGCAGCACAGAAGAAGCCGAGTGTATGGATGCCCTTGGGAATATGTGTGTGGATGTAGTGTATGCATAAATACATGGTGATATTATGTGTGTGTATGTATGTGTTTGGAGGCCAGAGACGCACATTAGGTGTCCTCCTCTATCATTGTCCATTTTGTTTTTCAAATGGACTCATTCATTGAACGTGGAACTCACTATTTAGGACAGACTGGCTGGCCAGTGAGCCCCTGGATCCTCTTGTCTTTGTTGCCCTCCCCCAACCCCCAGTGCTGGCGCTACAGATGTGTACTGATGTCATACCCAGCTCTTCCGTGGGCTTCCTGGAACTGGTTCTGTAGACCAGGCTGGCCTTGAACCTGCCTCTCCAGTGCTGAGATTAAAGGCGAGTGTCAGCACTGCCCAGTTGTTTATTTTTTGAGACAGGGTCTTCACTCTGAGGGTGAAGCTGGCCTCAGAATCGCGATCCTAACGCCTGCCTTCACCTGCCTAGTAAAGGTTTGGGCTCCCAGACCCATTTATTCATGTTTTATACTCCTTCATAATTTATATTTGTTCATTATTGAATAATCTGTTTTATAGCTTGTGTCCTCCTTCAGGATTGCAAGCTGTTAAAAATGCCTGGCAATCAGAAGTCATATTAAAAAAAATAATTTTTTAATAGCTTTTAGCAGTTTGGGAGCACGGCCCCACCCAGTTTTACATCCATAGCCCTTACCTCTAACTCCCTTTAAAATACTTGGTTTCCCTTCTTGGGGATCTCCCAGTCATATCTGAATGCCAGTTCAAATACCTATCTCAATGTTAGGGATTTAGCTCAGTGGCAGAGCTCTTGCCTAGAAAGCTCAAAAGTCCTGAATTCCATCCCCATCTTGTGAGGGCATGAGGGAGACAATCTATCTCTGGTGCTCACCCTTTGTAGAGTCCACATACCCAAACAAATACCAGCTCAATACTTCCTTTGTACATCTAAGAGTTCCCTCAGAGCCTAGGGGTGTGGGTATAGTTCTGTGGTAGAGAAATTGCCTAGCATACATGAAGATTCCAGATTCCACCCTAGCACCGCCCCCCCTCTCTGACACACACACACACACACACACACACACACACACACACACACAC
>JADRCD010179923.1:0-11949 GCA_019843815.1 Montemys delectorum
TTTATTTATTTATTTATTTATTTGCTATTGTTTTCTAACTTTGATGTCTTTCCTGTATTTATTGTTTTCTAAACTCTGTTCCATCCTTGCATGGCTTTTCCTTTGTAATTTATTTTTCTCTTAAGAACTTAATTTTATTAATTTCAAACCATTTATACCAGGCTATGATTATATATACACTCTCTTCTTTTTTCTTTTAATTTAAGCATAGTTCCTAACATTTTAATTAATCAGAAGTTTATTTGTACTCAGATTATTCCTGAGTCTCTCTGTGTCCCTTTGTGGTTCAGCTCAAAAATCTCACAGTACCTTCAGTCCATCATTTCACAGAGAAGTGGTGGTTCTGCTACACTGTGAGCTGTTGGCTTGCTGTGAAGGTAGTATGCTCAACTTTGTGAGGCTGGGGAGCCAATGTGACCTTATCTGTGAGTGGAGAGTTGTGTTAGAGGGCACCAGTTGGTAACATGTATTTTTGTTCCAAGTAAGACATAATCCACCTTTCTGGGCCTTGGTGTTGTTTATTGCATTTCCATCCTGCTTAATATTAACAGGACAAGTCTGCACTGTGATATCACCAAGTTATATGACCTCTATATGGCCGACTATGAGTAGTAGCAGACTCCCTCCAGACATGGTCAGGTTGGACATGGAACTGCAACTTTGTGAGGTGAAGGATATACCCAGCACACAGAAGCAACTGACACAATACTAGCATGCATGTTAATCATTTTCCAGAACCAAGTAGTGCACAGGGAGAAAAGCATCACTGCTAGGAGGTGCAGAAGCCAAACAGCTATCTAAGTTTTGGGCCACTTGTAGTTACTAAGAAATGATTTAAATGTATCCTGTTCTTGGCATCATTATCTTAAAGGGACAGAATGAGAAAACTGCTCTGTCCCCAGGCTTCTTTGTACCTTTTACTTGGGACTTTTCATGCTCTATCCTAGGTTCTAAGTTTAGATTTGTATCTAAATTTTGATTTTGTGTCAGATGTGCTGCACACTCAGTGTGAAAAATACAATAGTATACCTGTAAAGGGGAAGGATTTCTAACATCCTTTTTGATCCCAAGTAATTACAAGGCATTTCTACACCTACCCTACCCAGTTTTATCTCCCGAGTAAGGACACAGAAACCTGGTATTTATTAATATAGTGCAGGTCTAAGCTTGGTAGGTTCTGATCCATTCTAACACAACTAGGCTGCTAAGGTTCATAAAAATGCCCCACTTCTTGCCATCTGGGCTTGCCCTGGCTTGCTCTGGTACATGAGTTTACTCACAGCTCCTCTTTCATTTCAACCCTAGTGTGAAATTCTCTTGTTTTCTCCACATGGTTTATCCAAACCTTCTTCTCCTAGTGGTCCTTCTCAACTCTTCTCTGTCACCTTCTGTGATCCCTTGACTTGTATGAAAAGTCCTACACTGTTCTCTTCTGCCCAGATAATTGGCTTATCAGAATTTCTATTAATCAAACAAGGGTAATGGAAAACAATTTTAACATAATGTAGAGACCAGAGATAGTTGACAATGCCATCATCCAGACTGCAAAGAGAACATGAACAAAACTATCCCCCAGCAGATAAATATGTATTTGTGCATATATATAAGTGTCTAAAAGTGTCTTACTGGTGTCAGTTACCTCATTACACTTGACTGACAAGTGAGCTTTAAGATATTGCCATGATTAGAAGCAAAGTTTCTACTGCACTCTATCCAGTGCTAGGACTGATGAGACAGAAATGATACTTTAAGTCTTTTGTTTGTTTATTTGTTTCTTTGTTTTGAGGAATAAGTTTTTTATTTCTTTTACTTTCTGTATTAAACTGTAATTATGTCACTGTTTTTTTTCTTCTAAATCCTCCCATATATCCCAACTTGCTCTTTTTCAATTATTTGCTATAAAAGCCATAATTACAAGGTTGTCTGATTTTGTAAAGACACCAGTCTCAAGGCCTCCAGGTCCTCATCACACAGAGCAACTGTTATCCTGCACATAGCGCAGCAGAACCCTCAGTCTGAAGGCATCTTAGGAGAACAGCTACACATAGGGCAACACCTTGATTGCTCCTCTGAAGACTTAACAGTCTAAAGGTCTTCAGGGTGATGTGCTCCAGCTAGGCTAACAAATCAGCAGCTTGTCTGACCCTCTGTAGACCCAAATCTGAAGTCCTCACAAGAGGTCATCTACAGCCAGGACTATAGGCCTACCAAGACCCTAAGAGGATAAAATGCCAGCCCAGGCTACTATACCCAGCAAAACTCAATTAACATCGACAGAGAAACCAAAATATTCCAAGACAAAACCAAATTCAAACAATATCTATTTACCAATCCAGCCCTATAGAGGCTTCTAGAAGGAAAATTCCAACACAAAGAGGGTATCTACACCAAAGAAAAAAAGCAAAGTATTAATAATCTAAAAGAAACCCAAAAGGAGAGTATCACATGCACATAATGCCACTTAAAACAACAAACATAATAAGAACTGATGATCATCTGTCTTTAATATCTCTCAATATCAATGGACTCAATATCCTTATAAAAGTAAATAAGCTAACAGAATGGATATACAAACAATATTTAGCATTTTGCTGTATATACGAAACATACCTCAATAACACAGACAAACATTACCCCAGAGTAAAAGGTTGGAATGAGTTCTTCAGGAAATGGTACCAAGAAACTAGCTGGAATTGTCATCCTAACATCCAATAAAATAGACTTTTACCCAAAAGTTATCAAGCAAGATGAGGAAGGACACTTCATATTCATCAAAGTAAATTTCCTCCAAGAGAAAATCTCAATTCTGAATATCTATGTCCCTAATGCAAGTACACACACATTCACAGAAGAAATTTTTCTAAAGATCAAAATATGCATTGAAATCCACACAGTAATATTTGGAGATTTTAACACCCTACTCTCAGTAATGGTCAGGTCATTTAAACAGAAACTAAACAGAGACACAGTGAAAGTAATAGATGTTATGAACCAAATGGACTAAATGTATATCTACAGGACATTTCATCCTAAAATAAATGAATATATCTTCTCAGCTCTTCATGGTACCTTTTCCAAACTGACCACATTATCAGTCACAAAAAATGCCTAAACAAATACAAGAAGATAGAAATAGCTTTAGGCATCCTGTTAGATCATCACAGAGTATGGATGGTCTTTTTATTTTTTATTTTTATTTATTTATTTATATATTTATTTATTTTGGTTTTTTCGAGACAGGGTTTCTCTGTATAGCCCTGGCTGTTCCGAAACTTACTCTTTAGACCAGGCCAGCATTGAACTCAGAAATCCACCTGCCACCACCTCCCGGCTATGGATGGACTTTAATAACAACAAAAACATCAGATAAAACACATTCTCATGTAAACTGAACAACTTCTACTCAAAGATAACTTGGTCAAGAAAGAAATTAAAAAATTAAAGACTTCTCGGAGTTTAATTAAAATGAAGGCACAGCATTCCCAAATTATGGTGCATAATGAAAGCAGTGCTAAGAGGAATATTCATAGTACAACGTGCCCCGGTAAAGAAATTGGAGAGATCCTATACTAGCAACTTAACTGCACACCTAAGAGCTCTAGAAGAAAAAGAAGCAAATATACTCAAAAGGAGTAGATAGTAGGAAATAGTTAAACTCAGAGTTGAAATCAACCAAATAGAAACATAGAGAAAGATATAAAGAATTAACAAACCCCAAAACTGTTTTTTATTTTGGTTTTATTTATTTATTTATTTTGGAGAAATTCAAGAGATAGTTAAACCTCTAGCCAAGGTGTCCTAAAGGCCCAGAGATAGTATACAAATCAACAATAACAGAGATGAAAAGGGGGACATAACAACAGAAACAGAAAATTTAAAAAAAAAATCATTGATCCTACTATAAATTTTATACAGAACAAAGCTAGAAATGGTAGATGAAATGGATGACTTTCTAGAGAGATATCATATACCAAAGTTAAATCAAGAGCAGGTAAACTTTTGAAACAGGCCCATATCCCCTAAGGAAATAAAAGAAGTCATTAAAAACCTCCCAAGCAAACAAACAAACAAATACGAAAAGCAAATGGCCAGATGGCTTTAGTGCAGAAATCTACGAAAACTAAAGGAAGAGCTAATACCAATATTCCCCAAAGTATTCCAGAAAATCCAAACAGAAGGAACACTACATAATTTATTCTATGAAGGCACAATTACTTTGATACCTAAACTACACAAAGACCTAAGAATAAAAGAGAACTTCAAACCAATTTCACTTAGAATATTGACGCAAAAATACTCAATAAAATTCCTGAAAACCAAATCCAAAAACACATCAAAACTGTTATTCACCATGATCACATATGCTTTATCCTAGTGATGCAAGGTTTGTCCAGTATATGAAAATCCACTAATGTAACCCAGTATATAAACAAACTCAAAAAATAGCACAATCATTTCATTAAATGCTGAAAAAGAATTTGAAAAAATACAACAACCCTTTATGTTAAAAGTATTGGAGAGACAAGAAATACAAGGACCATACTTAATAATAAAATCAATATACAGCAAACCAACAGCCAAAATCAAATTAAATGGAATGATTCTTGAAGCAATCCCACTAAAACCAGGGATAAGAGTAGCATGCCAACTCCCCCATATATATTTAAAATAATACATGAAGTTCTAGCTAGGGCAATAAGACAACAAGAGAAGATCAAAGGGGTCCAAAATGGCATAAAAGAAGTCACAATGTCACTATTTGCAGATAATGGGACAGTATTCATAATCAATCCCAATGTTGCTACCACAGAAATTCTACAGCTGATAAACAATTTCAGCAATGTAACTGAATATAAAATTAAGTCAAATAAATCAGTAGCCTTCCTTTGTAAAAACTATAAACATGTTGAGAAAGAAATTAGAAGAAAAACACGCTTTACAAAAGTCACACATAATATAAATTATCTTAGGGTAACTCTAACTAAACAAGTGAAATATCTGTATGACAAAAACTTCAAGTCCCTCTTGAGAGAAATAGAAAAAGACCTCAGAAAATGAAAAGATCTTCCATTCTCATGGATTGTTATAATTAACATAGTAAATATGTTCATTCTGCAAAAGCAATTTATAGATTGAATGTAATCCTCATCAAAATAACAACACAGTTTGTCAAAGACATGGAAAGAACAATTGTCAAATACATCTGGGAAAACAAAAAACCCAAAATGGTAGAAACAATTCTTAACAATAAATGAACTTTGGGGGAAAACACCATCCCTGACCTCAAGCTAAACTAGAGAGCAATAGTAATAAAAACAGCATGATATTGGTACAGAAACAGACAGGTTGATCAAAGAAATAGAATTGAAGTTCTAGAAATAAAACCATACAGTCACGGATACTTGATCTTTGACAAAAAAGTCAAGAATATACAATGGAAAGAAGAAATCATCTTCAATAAATGGTGCTGGTCTAACAGGCAAACTTTATGTAAAATAAAATGAAAATTGAAATGTATTTGTCACCTTTCAGAAAGGTCAATTTCAAGTAGATTGAGGACCTCAAAATAAAACCAGATATACCAAATCTAGTAGAAGACAAAGAGTGGGAAGGAGCCTTCAAACTCATTGGCACAGGGGGAAATTTACTAATTAGAACTCCCATAGCTCAGGTTCTAAGATCAAGGACTGATAGATGGAATCTCTCTAAATTGGAAAGCTTCTGTAAGATAAAGGACATAGCCAATAGGACAAATCTGCAACCTAGAGATTGAGAAAAAAAACTTCATTAACCCCACATTGTATCGAGGGCTAATATTCAAAAAAATATAAAGAACTCCAGATGCTAACCATTAAGAAATAAAACATTTCAATCCAAAAAAATGGTGTATAGAACTAAGCATAGGATATAAAATAGAGGAATTTTGTATGGCTCAAAAGCACTTAAAGAAATGTTCAAAATCCTTAGTGATCAGGAAATGCAAATTGAAATGACTCTGAGACTCAATCCTAGCCTAGTCACAATGGTTAATATCTAAACCTCAGATGACAGCACATGTTGGCAAGGATATGGAGAAAGAACACTCCTCTATTGCTCATGTGATTCCAAACTGGTACAACTGCTTTTGAAATCAATCTGGAGGTTCCTTAAAAAAATGCAAATAGTTCTACCTGAAGATCCAGGTATAACACTCTTGGGCATATACCCAAAAGATGCCCTACCATGCCACAGGGTAACATGCTCCACTGTATTCATTGCATCCTTATTTGTGATAGTCAAGTGGGAAAAAACCCAGATGTCCCACAACAGAAAAAAAAAATTTACAGAACATGTGGTTGATTTATACAATGGAATACTAGTCTGCTATTAAGAATGATGACATCATTAGATTTGCAGTCAAATGTATAGAATTAGAAAATATCAACCTGAGTGAGGTTACTCCAACCCAAAAGGACATGAAGGAGTCTATCATGACTGTCCCCTGAAAGGACCCAGAAACACCTTAGAGAGTCAGATGGAAATATTTAAACTCAACCAGTGGACAGAAAGTGGTGAACCCTGTTGTTGAATTAGGGAAAAGCTGGAAGAAGCTGAGAAGGAGGGCTACCCTATAGGAAAACCAGCAGTCTCAACTAACTTCAATCCTTGTGATCTCTCAGACAATGAGCCATCAACCAGACACCATATACCAGCTAATATTGAGGATCCTAACACATTTACAACACCACTGCTAGGTCTGGTCTCATTTAGAGAAGATGCACCTAACCTTCAAGAGACTTGAGGTCTCAGGGAGTGTAGAGGACTTGTTTGTTAGTTTGTTCTGTTTGTCTGTTTTTTGGTGAGTCACTAGATTGTCAGGTTTGAAGTAAACATCATAAAGAGGTTCTTCAATGCTCATTTATTTGTTTGATGAAGAATGAATGTGCTGCCAAGAGCAATCATAGCATTGTCATGAAAATCTTTTTATTAATAATGCACCATGTTATTGTTTAGTCTGCAGATCTCTGAGGTTTTCTTTTTAGAATATTTATTTGGAGTATGTCTGAATTAATCATTTCTAGCTATCTAACACATGCTTAACTTTGAAAGCATCTAAGGAAGCTATATCAAATGTATTTTTGTAATTAAATAAGCTAGTATCTAACATAATCAACAAGTTTGAATGATTACTACTATTTGCATGTATTTTTTCTTTTTTTTTTTTTTTGGAGAGGAGTTTTTTTTCAAGGAAATTTTTTAGTTATTTCTTTTTTTAAAAAAAATTATGCTTTAATCTATTTTATAGTCCAGACTTTATCCCCCTCCTGGTCTATCTTCTGACTTTTCCACATGCCATACCTCCTACCTTTATCTCCAAGAGATTTTACCCACCCTTCCTCTACTAATGCTACCAGACCTTTCCACTCCCTGAGGTCTGAAGTCTTTTGAAGGTTAGGTATATCTTCTCTGACTGAGTCCAAACACAGAATTATTCTGCTGTGTATGAGTTAGGGGCCTCAAAATAGCTAGTTTATGCTTCCTGGTTGGTAGTCCAGTGTCTAAGAGACGGCAGGGGTCCAAGTTAGTTGAGACTGCTGGTCTTCCTATATGGTCACCCTCTCCCTAAGCTACTTCCAGCTTTTCCCTAATTCAACCACAGAGGGTTCACCATCTTTTGTCCACTGATAGGTTGTAAATATCTCTATCTGACTCTTTCAGCTGCTTGTTAGGTTTTTCAGAGGGTAGGCATGATAGGCCCATGCATGTCCTTTTCAGTCTTAGTTATCTCTCAGGATGATATTTTCTACTTCTATCTATTTGGCTGCAAACCTCATGAGGTCCTCATTCTTAATAGCAGAGTAGTATTCCATTGTGTAAACCAATCACATTTTCTGTATCCATTCTTCTATTGTGGCATGTTGGGGCAACTTTTCAGTATGTGCCTAAGAGTAGTATAGCTGGTTTTTCAGGTAAATCTATTTCCAATTTTCTGAGGAACCTACAGATTGTTTCCAGAGTGGTTGGACCAGTTTGCAATCCCACCAGCAATGGAGGAGTGTTCTCTTTCTCCACTGCCTTGTTAACATTTGCTATCTGGTGGGCTAGGTGTGGGGCATGGGTAAGGATATCTTCTTTGAGATGGGGAGAGGGATGGGTTATGGGATGTGTAACAATCATAGGGTAGACCAGGAGGGACAATTCTGAACTTTAAAAAAATGATTGAAGAACAAATTTTAAAAAATGAAAAATTAAACAAGGTAGAAGACTAGATAGGTATAGTCTCACAATAAAGCCTAAATTGTTTAGGATTGAGAAAATGATTATAGATCTAAAAAGATAACTCTAGGTTATAAATGCAAGTTTTGATTTAAAAAAAAAGATATAATTAAAGAACTCTAATGTCACCAAGATAGGATAGACAGTGCTTTTCCCATAATTACCAAATAAAAATGGACTTCACACTGTGAAAGTAAGTGTACTTGATAAGTTTTCATAATTATTATTATTGTATATAGTTTATTAATAATGGAGAAGGAATCATTTATTGGACTAAAAGTATGATATATCTGGGGATGGTGTTGTGTATTATATATTTAGGTGTTTATTTCTATATCTAAACATCCAGTTTTAGTCATGACTATGGTATGGTCAACCATATTGGCATCTATATTTTCAAAAAAATTGTTGTACACTACATCTGATTGGTTAATAAAAAATATGATCAGCCAACTAGCTGGCAGAAGAGAATAGGGTGGAACTTTTGATACTAGTCAGGGGGACCCAGAAGAATATAGAAGATGGTAGAAAAGATGTGTGCAGAAACAGCATGGATAAAATATCAAGATTTTGCCATGAAGTTGCTATGAGTGAGCAGCCATGAGGACACTCATGGACATGAGAAAGCCTATGCAACATTACAATCAAAACAAATATCAGAGCATTTTGTTGGTATTACTTGGATACTCAGGCTAGAATAGCTCAGAACCTGCCCAGCTTAGCCTTTCAGGTTTAATAAAAACACCAGGTTTCTCTGTCCTTATTTAGGAAATAAAAGAGTCTAGAGCAAGCAGAAAAATGTCTTCTATTTTTTCTGGGTCAAAAAAACATTTTTCTGAAGAATGACTGAAAGTAGATATCTACACCAACTCCAATCATATGTTTGGCTGGTATTTTCTTTAAAAATTAAGGTGAATTTATCACCTCAAGTATGACTGTAGTTATTGATTATCGGTGAGAAGATTCTGGTTTCCCAAAAAAATTGGAAAATTAAAAAAAAAATCTTGAGAGTATTACAATATTAGAAATTTCCCCAACACAGCTAGTGATGGTATCAACAATTTTGGATAGCTATTAGTGTCACAGGGTCCTTTTGGCATTTGGAAAGTGACAGAATGCCATGAAAAGTTTCAAGTGACCATTTGGCAATATTACAAAGCCATGATTAAGTAGATTATTCACTCAAAATAGGAGACCATCTCATAAGTCTGTAAGTACCACAAGATTTAAGAATTATTTGAGTAGTTTCAAGTCCTATTACCCAGCTTCCCTTTAAGACATGAAAATTGACTGAGTATAGTAGCAAAGGAAAATAGCCACAGTCATTTATGAAGGCCACTAAATTTTTCTCTTCTTTCCAACCACACATCTGAGTAATGCAAACATTCTTCACGTTCCTTCCTATACTCTGTCTACCTGTGTTGTGCCTGATTGAGACAGAACCTAACTGCCTACCTCCAACTCATAGAGGTGAAAGAATGGCCCAGCCATATTGGCACTCTTCCTACTAAATATCTTTTTGCTGATCCTGGGGGAAATTTGTGATGACATCCCTTAAAATAAGCAAAATTATTGGTTTTTCTGTGTCATATTTGTGTTGTTGATTTTGCTAAATTGTTAAAGAATTTTATAGTTTTAACTTCTAATGTGATCAATTATAATTAAAAAACAAAAACAAAAAAAAAACTATTTTAAAATCTCCTGCCAAATAAATACTATTACACATATCCGTTCAGACAACACATATGTTTTTTTCCATTCAGACAACACAGTATGATTGTTTTCTATTTTTTGTATTTACATTTCTGTAAATTTAATTTTCTGTATTTACATTTCAAATGTTATCCCATTTCATTGTTTCCCCTCCAAAACCCCCCTGTCCATACTTATCAATCCACCCACTCCCACTTCCTGACCCTGGCATTCCCCTACACTGGGGCATAGATCCTGCACAGGATCAAGGCCATCTCCTCCCATTGATGAGCAACAAGGTCATCCTCTGCTACATATGCAGCTATATAATTCCCTCTATGTGTACTCTTTGGTTGGTGGTTTAGTCCCTGGGAGTTCTGGTGGTACTGGTTGGTTCATATTGTTGTTCCTCCTATGGGTCTTTAAACGCCTTCAGTTCCTTGGGTCCTTTCTCTGGCACCTTCATTTGGGGCCAAGTGCTCAGGACAATGTTTGGCTAAGAGCATCTGCCTCTGTATTTGTCCAGCATTGGTAGAGCCTCTCAGGAGACAGTTATATCAGGCTGAGGGGCAATGGGCTGTTCTGACAGCAGGAGTCCAGTAGAGCAGAGCCACCTTTGAATCCTGGAGACCCACTGGGTAGAGTAAATTTGTTTATAAGGGACATAACGGATGGTAGGAGTTCGGTGTTCACTCTGAGACCAATGGCTCAGATTTCAGCCCAGACCCTTTACAGCTGCCCCTGCAGGAGATGTGTGCTCTATCAAGCAAATAATGCCTCAAACTTCCAGCATTCTAGCTGAACCTTACACCCAGTCACCTGACCACAAGCCAGGCATGCCACGCTACTTACAATAAAAGGGGTTGTTTGCCCCCTCCTCATTCTCTTACTCTCTTACTTCCTCACTCTCTATTACTTCTCTGTTACTTTCTCTTACTCTTCTCCTCTTTCACTTGCTCTCTTGCTCTCTCTCTCTCCTCTCTGTTCTTTGTTCTCTTCTCTGTCTTTCTCCCTCTCCTTCCTTTCTCTCTCTCTCCTTCCTTTCCTTTTTTCTCTCTACTTAACATGCATATTTCTCCTTCCTACAATAAAATAACTCATTCATACATTGCCTCCTTTTTAATTAAGGCACCCTGCAGCAAACAGGTCAACACTGGGGGAGAGAGAGAGACCCGGGCCTCAATAGCAGGCCCCCTGCCTCCAAAGGGAGAGAGAGCCACAGCCTGGGCTGCAACCCAGGTCCCTGCTTTTGGAGCAACATCAGGATTCTGTCAGCAAACACTTTTTGTTAGGATCAAGGCCTCCAAACCCCATGATGCTGCATGGGTGGGTCTCACAGACCTGTTGCAAGGGCAACAGCTGCCATATTCTCAGAATCCATTGGGTTCACCTCCCACCTTTATGTCAGAACCCATATATATACAGAGAGCATTCCTCCATCTCTCTCTCTCTCCCTCCTCTCTCTCCTATACTGCCCCCCTTTCTCCCTCTCAATTAAACCTCTTACATTTGGATCAGTTTTGGCCTAGTGTGTGGCATGTTCTGACAAGACCTGCTGTTCTAACACATCATTTGGTGTCGAGACATAGGAATTGGTGGTTCCATGAACAGCTGCTTCATTGCCCTGCAGGTAGATAGGCAAGGATCATGATCATGTGGACTGTTCACAATACCAGCAATCAAGGCTGCTGTGAGTGATCGAGTTTGTGGCCCCCTCACCTCATGACTACGAGAATCACAGGCTTTCATCAAGCATGCTGCCACTGCTGATGCCACAACCACCAAGTTGCAGCTGAGGAGCCGGAGCCACCCACGCACCATGGAACATAGTAACTTCTACCACATGAGCTGTGACCCACCGGGTCTATCATGTGGGGATAGCCTCTGCTCAGGCCCACACCTACCCATTCAGTTTCACATTTTCTATTTTACCAGTCCTTTATAAATTTTGCACACACTGGCATAATAATTGATAGGATTAGTCAAGGAGAGGACCTCCAG
>JADRCD010179929.1:0-10896 GCA_019843815.1 Montemys delectorum
GGTGATACTTTACAATGTACTAAAGGATCTTTCTCCTGCTTATAGGATTGGTTTAAGATGAGGAGATCCCTATTCCGGAGACACAGCAGGCTGCTGATGTTCTGCGAATTGCCATCGATTCCTGAGAACAACAATCCCTGAAGATTTTGGAGCAGCACTTGAGTGCCACCCCTGTCCTGGAGCCAGATGAGGGTGGCTTCTTCTGAGCAACCCATGATGGCCAGGATATCCTATTCTCCCTTACAATTATTTCAGCAATAAAGAAGTGGATTCTAAGCATGCTGTCTCCATTGTCTTTGATGTTACTAAAATATTGGTATAAATATTTGAAGGATCGTAGTCAATCCCAGACGTGGCATGTAGGCAGAATAACAAGGAGCCCTTGGTATATAAGGGGGCACTGGCAAGCTGCTATCATCCCCTATGAGAGGACAGTATGTTTCTAGACGTGGCTGTTCCCACCCATACTCGAATAAGCCCTCCCCTGGCCCCCTAACCCTGGACAGTGTTGGAAATATCCCAGGATTGATGGGCAGGAGGAATAGGGACATTATATGTGCTGCCCTCTCTCTCTCTGTGGACCTTCAGGGCACTAGGGGAGCCACTCTGGCCAGAGGTCCTGCTGCTTCAAAGGGAGAGGAGAATCTGTCTATCCAGGCCGGCCAGAGGGAGGTTTCTATCTCCTTCCATTAGGTTTTGGGGAGCATATGGTCCCACCCTTGCCTCCTTAGCAGAGAACAGGACTTATAGGTCTTCCCTCTGCAATTTGTCACGGCCTTATAGAACTCTCAGTATGGGAGATTAGGTGCTTGGCAGGGGCAGGGAGTCGGGGGTGGGTGTGGGGGGTTCTCAGCAGCTCTAGGTGTAGAAACGAGGATGAGCCTCTAGCAATGTTCCAGAGCAATCAATCAGTGCAGAGAACTTGTAACACTCTCTCCTGCCATTTGTGAAGGAAGGGTCTTCTTCAATGGTCCCTACCTAATGCCTTGTGAGCAAGGGGTCTTTTAAAGATATATTCCATTTAGACCCGAGTGTTAGGCAGGAGGTTTAGGGACAAAGGCAAGATGGCGTGACCCAAGAGGTCCCCGCCCTCCTCTCCTTAGCAGAAGCCTGTGCTTGCAGAAGCCTGGACTTTCCAAAAGCCCGCCCTTGCAAAAGCCAGGTTTTCAAAAAGCCCGCCCAAAAGCCAGGTTTTCAAAAAGCCCGCCCAAAAGCTAGGTTTTCAAAAAGCCCGCGCAAAATTCTCCCGCCCAAATCACTGGACAAAGCAAGCTCCTAGTTCCGGATTCCAACGTGGCCAGTGCAGCTCAGGCCCACCCACAGGGGCCAACATTCCCCAAATAAGGCTATGGCCTCAGTACCTCACCATCAATCACATCACAAGGCTCTCCACTCCCCTTAAAGAAACCTTTACCCCAGCCCAGCCTTGGGACTTCCCAGACCCCCTCCTGGAAGGTCAGGGAACCTGCCCTAGAGCTGCACCAATAAGCCTGCCTCTTCCTTCTGCATTCCTTCAGCTGACTCAACTCATTAGGGCGCAGGAGAAGCCATTCAGTGTGTACCCCAATACTCTTTAAGTAGTGTGCACTGTCCAGTGGTGAGCCTCTCCACTGACAAACCCTCTACTCTGAGCTGGTCAGGAGACATTATGGGTTTGGTGAGGAGCAAAGCTGGCAGGTCCGGGAGGCTTGGATAAACTAGGTTTTCTTTGCATAGGGAAGGCTGGGAGAGAATCTGGAGGGAGGAATGAAGTCAGAGCAGAGCTCCTGCCTTCAGGCTGTGTGAGTCTCCTGGAGCCCAGTGCTTATCTCCTAGATCCATGGGGGTTGGAAAACTCTGAGAGCTATTCTCAGCCTTGAAAGGGGGGGGTGGAGGGGAAACCGTGGTTTTTAGGGGCCTCAGTGGTGGTGGTGAAACAGTAGTTTTTAGGGGCTTCGGTGGGGGGTCTCAGGGAGCCTGATATCACGAAATCTTCCAACTTCCTCCCCTAGGGAGACCTCCTCTTTCTTCCTGATCTCCCTGCCACCACCTGATCCTGCTCCTGCTCCTGCTGCTGCTGACACGCCCACCAGGGCTCCTGCTCCTAGCTGACTTCCTGAGCTTGTTTCACAACCATCTTTCCCCTAAGATAATCACCAAGTTCTCATGGAGGGGATCAACATTGGCAACTCAGAGAGAAAGAGGGATGGGTTCACTAGGGAATCCCGAGATATACACTGGAAGGATCCCCACACTCTTGGTTTGACGTTCCAGAAAAAGATTAATTTTGGGGTTCCATTTGGGTACCTGCCACCAAACTTCCAAGTACCAACTGTTATCTCCAGACTGATTGACTTCCAGGCTGCCACATCTGGTGCCATCAGCCCTTCTACAGGGCCAAAACTCCTTGAACTGAGTCTAGAGGTGGCTTTGGGTTCTCCTCCTGTAGTCCATGGTGTGGACTGGAGATGCGCCATTGACACTCTCTATGGAGAGATGTGAGCAAATGTGAACCGATCTCTGCTTAGCCCAGAGGAAGGGATTGAGCCGTTTCCTTCCGTGTTGTAACCAGCTCTCCCGTATCACGAAATGTTTCACGTCAATTTGCAATGTCTTAGCTCTTTAGGAGATTTCCTCCTTGATGGAATGCCTTCTCTTGGAGGAAATTGCAGCACAAAGTGTGTATCCCGCAGCAGAGCCAGTCCTGTCGAGACAAGATCTAGGTGGCCGCACGCCTGAACGGGATGCTCACTGAACTCCCTACCATTGAGAGAAGATGTCCCTTTGCTGTAGCTCAGAGTGCTATGCAAGGGACCATGCTGAGTGTGTCTCTGAGTAGGCACCTTCATAAAACCTGGGCTGAGCTTGATGGGAAACCAGCTAAAGAGGTGTTCAAAGGGTTCCATGTTCTGATCAGAATGGCTAATCTGGGGAATCTGTCTGGGGGATAGATCTTCCATTGGCACATTAGGAGGAGAAAAAGACTTTCTGCTGTTCACTGAGGAAATTTTGTAAAGAGCCCTTCATCCAGCTACCCAAAATCCACACAGCCCTTCCAGTGAAGAGGCCATGATCTGCACAGTACTTCCTCCTGAAGGGGCCATGGCCTGTTTCCAGTGAGTTTCCTTGGGGACTTAGAGTTACTGAAGTCACAGGTACCATTGGCAGGGGCTCTGCTGTGCCTATCTTACTGCTGGGTTTGCCATGCATTTAGAGAACTTTCCATGCCCCAGAGAGTGCTCAGAGCATATCTCCTCGCAATGGTCACCTCCCACCTTCTCGGTCTTTCTCTGAAGCCATTTCAGTCCAAAGCCGCAATGCCCCATGTCCCCCTTCAATAAAAGCTGGCTATTTATTTCCTCCAAAACAAAACTGGCCTGCTGCAATACGCCTATGGCTGCAACTGTTTGACAAGGTGTTCATAGGTCTAGGCATTGATTGGAGTTGTTATTGATAGGTGGAGAGATCTGACCTCGAACATATTTACAATTCCCGCCAGCTCTCCTGCCATGACTAGCTCTATACACAGCTAAGTGGACATATGTATTAGCTGTCTTTTCAAATCAGTTAACTGATCATGACCAGGTAGGTACCTCTATGCACCCTTGTGATGTTTGGAGGGCTGAAACACTGGGATAGTACCACACTAGGCCAGTGTGTTGTAACAGTAAAGATGATACAAGTAGTGTTCAGGATAGCCTGGGATACATGAGAGACTGTCAGAAATAAGCAAAGACAGAAACCAAAGGAAAACATTGTTTTTACTGTCTCGGGTCCTATTAACAGCTCACCAGGATCCCCAGGATCCTGAAACACATTCTATCAGAAGAGTCAGTTTTCCAGGAGGACTACACACGACTTCTGTTTGTTCCCTTAAAATGTCTACAGTGCCCACTCTATGCAGGTATTGTTGCAATATACCCTCACGCCTAAGTTGTTTACCTACATTACTCCACCCAAGAGGCCATTTGCCCGTGTGGTTCAGCATTTGCAGACATGAGAAGTACTATCCTGGTTATTGTATGAGGTCTCAGATGGACAATCTTTACTAGCAGTCTAGAGTATGTTACCCTTTTCCAGGGCGGCATTGGGTACCTACAGTACTATATTGGACAAAACACTTCAAACAAAACAAAACAAAACAAAACAAAAACCAAAACCAGAGGGAGCAAGATGCCACTGCTGAATGTGGTGCTTTGTGACATCAGGCTCAAAGCATCACTCAGTAGGGACGGGGAACGGGTGTGCTTAATACTCATATGCCTCTTCTCCTCACTTCTCAATACTGGTGCATCACTGAGAAATGAGAAAGGAGAGTCTCAACTACTCTGATGCAGTGTCAAGTAGTTTTTGATTTGTCTGACAGAGTTCTACAAGGAGATTCCTCATGACAGAGAATAAGAAACATTTCCCTTGGTCTTCCACCCCAGAGCCTGACATCTCTCATGTCTAAACAGGAAGACTCTAAAACCCTCCCTCCTGTGATGGAGCTGCAAGTCCCTTTCATGACTGTCTTAGCAGAGTTCTCAGGATTTTTGGCTGTGGTGTCAGTGGTGGTCAGTTCCTGTTGAGTCGGAATGCCACACCCTTCTTGGCCATAGCTCCTCTTTGTTTAGAATCCCTCCTATTGGGAGTGAGGGTTGGTTTTGCCTTGTGGCTACAGGAGTGAGGCAGCTGTTCTCTGGAGTGTCAAATACCTCTTCAGTCCCAGGCATCTGGCCTTTCTTAGGTAAACCCTGAAATGGAGTTACTGGATTGAGTCCTTTCAGACTCAATGCTTTTGTGCTTCTGTTGTCTGAGTTGGTATTTCCACGCACAGGCTAGAAGCTTTCCATTTCTCTCCTCCTCAGCAGCATCTGTCAGTTACTCCTTGCCACATACAGCTACCACAGTGTGCTTGCTATTTGTTTGCCAGTGCTAAGGGGCTTTGTGTCTGCCCCATGGCCAGTCCACAGATAATCCTGGCCACAGCCACCCTTTTCCTGTTGGTTCATATTAAGGGGATGATTGGTTTTTGAAAATGGATTTTGCTTGGGTTCCTGACAGAAGTGGACCAGTGAGTGTGACCTAGGCTAGCCTTTAAAGTGACATTATGCTCCTCTCTCTGGTTTTCAAACCTCGGAATAAAAATCTGAGCCAGCTTGCTTTGCCTACCAGCCTCCCCTTACTGATTGTGGGTTTTGAGAAGGGTCTGTCTAAATTTCTAGGGCTGACCGTGATCTTCACCTTGATCTCACTTTGACCTCATAGTGGGATCCTTCTGGCTCAGTTTCCCATTGTTGGATTTACAGGTCTCCACCATCAGTTCTGGCTACAGGCCGTTGAGTGATTTGGTGCATGGAGGATTTCATTTGCAATGCTGTCTAATTTATCTTGCTTTCTTTCCCCCATCCCTGCCCAATCCTGGCTGATCATTTCATTAGGTCCTTTCAGAATTTACTTGAGGGGCTGATGAGATGGCTCAGTGGGTAAGAGCACTGACTGCTCTTCGGAAGGCCCTGAGTTCGGATCCCAGCAACCACATGGTGGCTCACAACCACCCGTAATGAGATCTGACGCCCTCTTCTGGTGCGTCTGAATACAGCTACAGCTTATTATGTTGGAGCTAGCAAGCAAGCAAGTGAGCAAGCAGGGCAGCCATCCTGACATCAGTTCCCAGCAGCCACATGATGGTTCACAGCCATTGGTACAGCTACAGTGTTCTCACACATGTAAAATAAATAAATAAGTAAATCTTAAAAAAAGAATTTCCTTGTATCGGAGTGGGGTGAATACCATGCTGTCATCCTGCATCCTTTCATATATTTCAACATTTTCCTATGTTCAAACTTTGCATAGCACGTTCATCATTAGACTTTTGCCCCTCTGTTCACTTATACAATTCCACATTAAAATTATCAGTGTTAGCTAATTAAAGTTGGTAAAGATGGTCTTGACCAACCTGGTATAACACAACACTTTAAAGACTGTGAGGGGGTGAAGCCCTTTGTTAAAGGAGCCTGGTTTTGTCAGCCTTGAATGTCCCTGTGGAGCTGAGCAGGAAGAGGAGGACACACCATGGCTATCCTCTGACTATCCTCAGGATGTGGCCTAATGATGTGGCTTGCTCTACACTGAGGTGTGCTTGCCAGAAACATGAACGTGCCTGAAGCCAAGGTGCAGGTCAGTAGATCTGAGAAAGCAAGTACTTTGGGTCTGAGTCTTCCTAGGAGTTCTCCAGTAGGTGTGTGCTTGCTCTCTTCAGTCCACGGAAGTCACTGGCTTCATGATCAGAAGGCAGAGTTACTCCACTCCAGCTAGTGCCATTTACTAGTTCTGGAGGGAAGCTGATTTCCTGGAGGAAATGGAAAGGCAAAGCAACCATATGCTGCTTACATTCTTTGTGTGAATCCGAGGTATCGACACAGCATAGACTCTGTAGTGTACACATGTACAATCCATGCCTGTGCATGCATGTATGTTTTAGCCAGTAATTTGTGTTAAATGCCTTCTACACCGTTGTCCCTTACAGGGAACTTCAGTGGAGTCAGACTGAAGCCAAGGGTGCTCTTGTAGATGATCAAGTGGATGGAGAATGAAACAGGGTCATTAAAGCCTCCAGCTGCATTAAGTTCCTAAAAATCAATCCGTCCCATACACTTAAATAAAGAAAGAATATTCACTAACTATTGGGGCGAGTGAATACTTTGCCCATAGAGCCCTCGCCAAGAGTGACCGGTGTGTGGTTAGGCCAGACTGACCTGGAATAGAGCTTAGAAGTCCAGGTGGTGGTGGCTCCTCCTCCTTTGAGAGTTTGCATGAGAGCAGCACTCCAGGTCAAAACTGTCCCAACAGCCTGGGGACAGGGCGACAGTGAATGCCTTCGAAAACTTTACAAAACAAAACATTCAGAACCAGCACTATTGAATTTATGAGAGGCCCAACACCATGCGTGAATATGGTACCAGTAAAAGTACACTTAATGCCCATGTATCCTGCTCAGTCAGTTCCAGAACAGAGCACATAACTCCTGCTGTCCATGTGTGATCTGCAGGAGCAGGCATGCTACGACTCTGTGTAAAGTAGAGATAGGTGCTGACATTTTCAGGTTTGTGTATAGAAGGCGGGGTTACATAGAGTACAGCCTTGGTCTCCAACAATGAATGTACCCTGCATTCCCCAGCCAAGGAGTCTGCAGATCTCAATACAACTTCTGCTATGTGATTTTGAATGCCACTGACTGATATGGTTTGTGTCCCTGCCTGCAAAGCGTTCAGCATGCAGGGACATTCCCTGTTCTCCTCTGCTTTCAGACGTGGTTTAACAATAGGAGAGCCAAACAGAGGGCCAGTGAGAAGAAAGCAATGCTCAGGAGCACACCAGGTGGGATCCAGGATGACATGGGCATGATGGACCCAGAGGAGCCCTAGGGTACCAAACCTCCAGGAGCCAGGGGGAGATGGGCTGTGTGGTGGAGTCACTGTTTTGCCATTCATGAGAGAGAGCCACATTTCTCTGTCTCCATTCGTACCACAGAAACAATAAAGAGGAAAATTCCTCCGTGTTTCTTTCTGATTATGGAATGTAGATGCGAACCATTCCCTAAATGAGATGGAAACAGATTGGCAAAGAGGTCCTCCTGCTGGAGTTGGCATGCCTGTGTCACCTTCAGTGGCCCCTGCACATCACAGTTGTTTCTGTGGCCTCACATCATTAGCAGGGAATGAGCTTTGCCTCTCGCCCTAGTGTCAACCACACCCCTGTTCTGACCATGTGGGAGCAGAAGCCTGTTCAAGGAAGGTCCCGTTGTCCCCATAGGCTGTCGGTGTGTTTTCATTCAGTACTGCCCCCTTCCCAAGCTCATGAGTTCAGTAAGACTGTAGGTCTGCAACCTCCTCAAGGCCAGTGTTGGGACTGAGGGGAGCAGACAAGTAAGCACTCACCTCAAAAGTAACAAGAGACTTTACCCTGTGTAGGCTGAAGGGGGACAGGCTTCCTTTCATTTTCTTCTAACCCTGAGCAGACAATATGTGTGTGTGTGTGTGTGTGTATAATTTCAGTTTTATTATCCATCAATATATAAAAGTCTTGAATCAGTACCAGCCTTATAGCTCTATTTTAAACACCAAATCTGAAAACAATTCCATTTTGGCTTTATAATATTCTATATTAAAACAAAAATTTTAAAATACATACTTTTTACAAGATTCTTTAAGGCAGGGTTTTTCTTAAAGAAAAACCAAAACCAAAGAAGAAAACAACTAATACCAGACCTCCCTCTGTAATTCATGCCAGTCATATGCTTTCCTTATAAAATATTCTCACGGGCCGGAGAGATGGCTCAGTGGTTAAGAGCACTGACTGCTCTTCCAAAGGTCCTGAGTTCAAATACCAGCAACCACATGGTGGCTCACCATCTGTAATGAGATCTGACGCCGTGTTCTGGTGTGTCCGATGACCAGCTACAGTGTACTTACATAGAATAAATAAATCTTAAAAAGATATTTTCACTTTATAAATTGTATACTGTTGAGTTTCAACCCGTAATCTGGTTTAAAGTTGTGCAAATAAACAAAGAAATACGAAAATAGCGTGTCATCAGTCTTTTTAAAAAATAAGTCGTACCAATAGCACTCTAGCCCTGAATCATGGAAGGCATGCCAAGTCCACTCGCTGGGATCCAGCAGTGCACAGTACAGTTCCTCCTGCTCCTTCATTTCCTTCTTCTGACAAACAACAAGGCTTTTATAAATTATGATGAATTAAAATATTTATTATTATAATCGGTCTATAGAACCACGTCCCAGTGGCAGTATACGAAACATATGTAAGTCCATGTTTCCCATCTGTATTCCAGCGGGTTCCTTAAGACACAGACTTCCCACACTCACGATGTCTATTTTGAAGCCTGAGATATAATGGTCAACTAAATCCACTGGACAGGTGTTTCTCAGATGGGATTCCACCATCATGCATAGAAAGATCATGCTTTTCTATGGAGTCGTATGCGTGTGCTGAGCAGAATTCATGCATGAATACACAGTCGTGAGCATATTCCTCCATGGGATAGTACGATCAGATAGTTTCAGGCTAAAAATATTTGCTGATATACATGAAATATAAGCAACGCTACTGCATCTGGGTAATAAAAGAACAATAAATAAATGCTGGTCAGCACAATGCTGGTTTAAGAAGCAGTATAGTATAGTGTATTAAAAAGCTGTATCTTAAGAGGTACAGTTCTCCTGTTTTCCAGCAGATAAGTTATCTGGTGTTGGAAGCTTGGGTTAAGGAAGAGGACTCCTCAGACCAAGGTTGTGTGCAGCCGGGTACCAGGACTCCTGTCCTCAGTGTCCGGTCCAGTCGTGGGCTGCAAAGGTATGTAAGTTTCCCATCCGGCTCAGGCCACTCTGGATATGAGCAACGTGGATTTCTACATTATTCTGAAAACAACTGACATTAGAAGCATCTATTGTGTTCTTTATGTCATTTAATGAATCTGTGAGAGATCTGAACTCAAAGGAACGCAGGTCTCCTCCCGCAGCCAGTCACTTAATTTGTAATAAAATCATAGTGAGCCTGGAGATTAAGTCTGTCAGATTTTGGTTTTCAACACAGGGCTGTCCTGAGGCGGAGTTGGCTTGCCTGGATTTCCTGGGCTTCTTCCTCACGCCTCCATCTCATGTCTGTTGGCTGATCAGCAGGCTGGAGTCCCTGGTCCGGTGCAAGCTCATAGCAATACTGCTGACTTTTAGGCAGCACTTTGTTTAGATCCCCGTTCAACTGCTCAAGCTCCAGGACAATTGTTGCATATCTCCCTTGAGATTCAATGAATTCCAATGGGCATGGAATATGATTTCTGATAATGGAGTTAACATCATGGGGAGCTTGCCCTTGTTCTTAGGAATGCACAATGTCTGCTATACACTCTTTCCTCTTTTAGTTGATTGTTTTAAGTTAGGTGACAGCATGTATGTACACGTGAGTACCAATGCCCACGGAGGTCAGGAGTATAGGATTGCCTTAGAGCTGGCTTTTCAGGTGGGAGTGGGCTGCTCCATATGAGCGCTAGGAACTGCCCTCGGGTTCTGTGCAAGGGCAGTATGCACTCTTGGCTACTCGGCCATCTCTCTAGTTCCCACGTGCTTTGTTTCATAGAGATTTTACATACAGAAACCTTAAATCGACACAATATATTTGTATCAGTCACCTCTGAAACATAGGAACTGAATACATTCCATTCCTTACTGTTTGACAGAAGAACACAGCCATCAGAGCCAATTGATAGGAACGAATATGGTTTCTACTGTTGCTTGGGTAGACTGTGTTTTGAGTGACGTGGAGCTTAAACCCATCTCTCCACAGTTGCTTCTGATTCTTGGGTCACCCTGTAACTGGCATCCCAGAGAGGGACAGCCAGTAGCTTTCAGAACTTGGAGCAATCTAAGCCAGGGTTACATGCATGCTAGACATGCACTCTGCTAAGGGGACTACAGTCTCCGGCCCTAAATGGGGGTCTTTCCAAAGTTGTGCAGAATGAGAAAGCCAAGCAATCCTCACCTCCTGAACTCCTTGTCAAGAGTAGTTGCAAGCTATACATAGAAAGACAGGAAAGGTCATGAAGCATACATGTGCATGTTTGCTCCCGCGTTAGTTTACCAGAACTCTGAGGTAAGCCTGTGGATGAGAGAAAAATTCCTACTCTGGCACCAGGCCTCCCAAAGATTCCCACACCAAGAAAAGACCTGGAGGTGCAAATGCTAGATATTTAGGGACTTTCTAGTCTTATAGCGACCAGAGCTTCTCAGGAAAAGGTGACTGCCACGGGATCAGGCTAGCCATAGGCCAGTGAAGGAGACAAAGGCATAAAAGCCTGCTCTTGACACTTTGCCCTTTCAGTGTGTGTGTGTGTGTGTGTGTGTGTGTGTGTGTGTGTGT
>JADRCD010179930.1:0-27410 GCA_019843815.1 Montemys delectorum
CTCCATGCAAGTCTTAAAATTATTATAAGAGTAAACAGAACATTTGTTGTAGCCTTTTCCAAAGCTACACAAACAATTTACTTTTGAACAGAAACAATATTACTTGTGCTTAAAATAAACTCTCTAGGGAAAGAGAAGTTAATTTTGTAGCATTTTTACTAGTCATATCTAAAAGAGAATTAATTATCATATATTATCAAGAGAGCATCATCATCTTTACAGGAATGCACACATGGTGGCACTTCTGCAGATTCATTCAGTATGCCAAACTCTGGGAACCTCGTGGATCAGTTGTGATTCAATAGATTCCCTGTCCTTTCCAGAAATGAATTCTGATGATGTCCCTTAGCTAAGTAACAACTTAGAGGGAAAGAACAGCTGAAAAAGCATTTAGTATACCCACCTACAGGGAGCTTGGGACATCTGGTTTTTTTGCTTCCAAATAAATGTCAACAATTGGTGTGTGCTTTAAATAGAAATAGAATTCCATAGGTAACAACTTGCCCACGCTGAGCAATCACCATCTGTGTCTGCCATGGCAGGACTGGAGAATCTGCTTGGGAAACCACATAAACCTTCGAGCTAACTACACGGCTGTATTGCCAAGTGGAGAGGTTGGCTGTGATGTAGCCAAGTTCAAAAAGAAAGGAGATATGTTAGTTAATTTGTTTGAAATACAGGCATAAGAATGACATTTACCTCTGGGGATTGTGAAAATTAGAAGAACCAGTCCACACGAACTATTTGGCACATGGTAATGGTTCTATAAATTGGTGTTATGGAAGTAATTACTATCTACTAGTGACTAGTACCTGTGTGGGTATTTCTCAAGTTTAGCTCTTAGTCATCCTTATTTTTCCCATCATGGTCTCTCTTGTGGAAATGTCACCCAATCTCTAATCTCCCATTGTTAACTCTTAAAAAAAAAATTCTCTAACATTTAGGCTCACACATTACTTCTATGCGAATTCTTACTCTCTCTGAAATCTTTCACAAAGGATAGCCACTCATTTCTTAAATTACTCATGTCTACATCATGCCTTATATCTCCAACATAATCATTGCAGAACTGGGTGATGAGAGCCCCAGTTGGAAGCTGTTTTTTATTGTCTCTTGGACTATATTTAACCACAGCAAGTATTCTGCAGAGTCAATTGGTCTTAGAATTACATATTTATTTGACAATTGCCCATGTTTTTGAGAATAAGTAAATTTACCAATATATTAATAGTACGAAGTCAAATTTCTAATTATCTGTACAAGGATTAAAGTAAGCCAATGTAAAGGTGTTTACTTATGACATCTAAGCAAGTCTTAGATTTAATGTTTTGATAAACAATACTGACTGATTTGCTCTTCTAGCTCTTCTGTGTGTGCTGTCATAATTGGACACCCTCTTTCTTTCATTATCTACTTCAGAAGCTTTTCTGATTTTAACTTTTCAAAATTTAAACTGAAAATGCTCTAAGCAGGGAGAAGATAAATGGCCATTAATTCAAGACATAATCGACCACCTGAAAATCCACAAAAGATTGTATGATCATCATTTTCTGTCTTTCTAAAATTCAGAATTTTAGTTCCATCTAAGCCACAAAGTCATTCTTTTGTCAACAAAAGAGAAGTGTCAACCGCATGTAGAGTGGTGTGCCCCAGCATTTCTGAGGCTGAAGCATTTGCTTCCTGCCCTTCACTAAACAGCTTCTTTCAGAATTTAAGGACTCTAGAGAGCATAGAATGCAGGCGGGGCCCCATAAGGACTCAGAAATCTGTGAACTTGACTGACAGCCATATGCTTTCTCTTGTCAATGAACTTGACTCCACACTGCAAAATAACTAAGGTTGAAAGGCTTGGTACTGCTTTTCTGTTATTCTTCTGCTGAGAATCTGTCAAGCCAATTGGACAAGTTCTTTAAACACCATGTTTTAGCTTGCACTCTTATATCTCTTTAAATGCAAGGCCTCCTGTGCAGGTTTGAATAGATTTGACCTGATCGACGCATGTGTTTGAATGCTTGGCCCACACATAAAAACACTACTAAAAGGTGTATCCTTTTTGGAGTAGGTGTGGCCTTATTGGAGGAAGTGCATCATAGTGGGAGTGAGCTTTGGGGTCCTATGCTTAGGTTCCACCCAGTGTGGAAGAGTCAGTCCTCTCCTGACTACCTTCGGGTTAAGATGTAAAACTCTCAGCTCCTTCTCCAGCACCAAGTCTGCCTGCACAATGCCATGCTTCCCACCATGATGATACTGTAAGCCAGCCCCAATTAAATGTTGTCCTTTTTAAGAGTTGCCTTGGTCATGGTGTCTCTTCACAACAATGGAAACCCTAAGACACCTCCTTATATCTAAAACTCTGATCCTGTTTTTGTCTTTGTAGAAATTGAAAACCATTACAAATGTCACTTTTCAGAATAAGTACTCACTACACTTTTCCTCATCGTTTTGGAGAACATAGTAAAAAGCAACACAAGCTGCAAGGTGGCTAACAAAGCGAAGCCATGACTGATGAGAAGAGACAACTGCTGCCCATTGCTCTCTGGCTCTAAGGAAAAAAGAGTCATGGGATATAGCAAGTCTCAGTAACGCTATTCTCTACAAAAGTCTATAAAAATTCCTTCAATAAATATGATTTTTTTCCAAAATACATAATATCCTAGCTCATCAATAATTTTGAAAATATTTTATTTTGCTTCTGTAGTTGCTTCTTTATCTAAAAATTTATTTTATCTACTTCAAAACTCAGCCAAAATTATAAATCTTTCTGCCAAACCCTAGGAATGACTCAGTACATAAATAATATTATATGTGGCTTTGGATGGATGTATGAAACTTGATCTTCCTTGATTTTGTTTGTCTATGTAAAGCATAAAATAAAACTTAACATACAATGTAATAAATAGTTTGTTTTAAGTAAGAATATTTTCCCAAAACCAATAATTCTGTTCTTACTCTTTCATATGTTTTTATTTATAGTGTTTTTCATGAAATTTGGAAGGCTAACTTTATATTACATTGTGCTCCTATCTGTTATTAGGCAATCAAAGCTGTGTTGTTGCCACAGACAGCAGACAGCCAAGCATTATTTATTCACTGACTTTCAAATGAGCAATGGCTTGATTTCAAACATTTCTTTTATTGGCCTAGAACCTCAGGGCAGGGACTTTCTTTATTTGTTGTTTGTGTATACATCCTCTAGTGATGTTAAGGAAGCAAAGGGTCTAACTCAAATGTTATTCTTAGAATAAAAACTCATGTTCATAGTATATATGGCTGGCATTCAATACTTAGTGTCTTACACAATATGACACTGAAACAAAGAACTGATGTACTTAAAACAATCTATTTACAGCTTTGTTAACTGTTATCAATGCTAACAACCATTATCAGATAGCTAAATATGTAGTTTGATTGAAACCAAGTTACTGCTTATCCTAGCTTCAACTGTCAACTTCACACATACTAGAGTTCTCAGAAGAGAAACACAGCTGGGGAATTCCCTAGACCAAATTGGCCTGTGGCCATGTGGGTGGGGGATTGTCTTGATTGCTAACTGGTAATGGAGGGCCCACCCTCTGTGGGTGGTATAATTTTCTGGACAAGAGGTCCTGAGCTATATGTGGAAGCCAGCTGAGTATGAGTCTCCATGAGTTAAGAAGCAACTTTCTCTGGAGTTTCTGCTGTATTCATTTGGATGTGAGTTAGTTACCTAGTCCAGAGAAACACTGCATAAAATAGAAAGTAGGCTTGACTTTAATTTCCTGCCTGGACTTCTGGCAGTGATAGACTATGACCTGACAATATAAATCAAATAGATGCTTTTACCTACTAAGTTGCTTTTGGTCAGAGTGTCTTATCGCAGCTACAGAAATGAGACTAGATGTTGTTTTAATGTGCAATTGAAAGTTGTGGTCATTGGCCCTTGCCCAATATTGAAATGACTCTTTAAGCAGGAGAATTTTATTGCTATTTGAGTTGGGTTATGCTTACTAGCAAAAAGTGGAAAGATGATTGAATTACATACATACCACACACACACATACACACACAAGCACACAGACAAACAAATATATACACACATACACACACACACACACACACACACACACACACAAACACACACATATGGCCTTGGACATCTACTTTGAGTATATTCAGTGTCCCCTCAGTACACTATGTGTTCAGTAGACGTGATTTGTTCTGCTCCACTTGTAGTACCCACATTTTATACAAATTTACTGCAGGGGAGTGCTGAAATAGATTCACTTAACAACTGTGATCAACTTTGACAAGGAGTAGTGATTACTCACATTGGGTATGTCTCATGCTCTATTTCCTCACACACTGATTCTATCTTGTAACCAGGGATCACTGAACAGTAGCATAGAGGTCATGCTACAATATATGTGACAACATTGCCGTTTTGATTAATATTTTTAAAGTTTTATAAGAAATGATCAATTCAATAACACTTAAATATCAGGACAATGAGTGTAGTCCCTAGAGCATGAGGGAAAATTCAAGTAGAAAATTTTTACTAAAATTGGTGAGTTCTGGGTCACCACTGAGGATATATAGTTCTGAAGGTGATGGCAATGGGCTGTGGGAAAAATAGGTTCTTATTACAATGAGAGAGTGGAGTGATAGGGTCCTTAAAGGAAATCTAATGTACTCACCTTGTACAGAGACTGAAGAACTACATATAAGATGTTGTTCCCATGAACAAAGGAAAAAAAAATCAGTGAAAAGGAGAGAGAAGTAGGCACTGGGGAGACTGCCAAACCACTCAGGAACTAGCTATTAGCTCAAAATGCAGGAGGGAAACATGCGGCTCCCTGATGGAAGAATAGTCCCCAAATAACTTCAAAATAACTCCAACTAAATACTTAAAATTATTTTATAATTTATCTATAAACTTTAAAGAAAATAGTATGATAAGCTGAATTAGGTATAAGTTTAAGATGGAACCATTCCTAAGAAAACGTATCATTTTTACCATCTTCTGTCAACTTGAAGCCACACTGGAATACCTTTCTGTACACTTAGACAAAATCAAAGCAACACGACTCTCATCTGAACCTGATGATTTTGCAGAACAGAACTGTTTACAGCACACGACCTTTATAAGATAGGAATCAAATCGCACAGCTTGGTCTTGATTGCTAATCATCCACTCGGCCCTTATGTAAGTGGTGTGCTATACTCCTTTGTGATCATTATTTTTTAAACACTGAACATATTCAACACCCACTGCTAAAATGGTTCAATCCACATGGCACGAAGGGCAGCCAGCAATCTGGAGTGTTTTTAAAAATGAGGATTCATTAAAAATTATGTATTGCAAACTCTATGACAAAAATACACAAAAAATAGTGTTGATGTCCTAACTATGATCTAGAGAATTCATCAGCAGTACATGTATATGAGTATATATTCATATCAAACAAAGTCTTGATTGGAGATATGCACTCTTAGAGCTACACTTTGAGCCATAAGCTTTCAAGCAAACACATTCATTTGCCTGAATGCTCATAACACGAAAAATCTTAATTCCTTAGTGATACTATAAAAATATGCCTTGTGTACGGTAGCTGAAGAAAATATGGCTCATCTTAAATACTATCTGAATTAACTTGAAGACTCTTGTGTTCATTAGCATTATATCATTTTGATCAAATAGCTGAGAAAAGCAATTTCAAGAAGAAAGCGTTTATTTTGGCTTACACTTCCAGAGAGTTAAATGTTGATGACTAAACTCTGAATCTCTGTGAGGCAGAACATCCTAGTGAGAAAACCTGTAGTAAATTTTGTTAACCTCTAAACAACCACTAATAAATGGACAATAGAGGAGAGACCAAGGATCAAGAACAAACACTCCCTTCAAAAACACATTCCAGAAATCTATGTACTCCAGCTAAGTCCCATTCTTTAAATTTTGCACTGTATCCCAAAATAAAGTCAACAGCTGGGAACTAAGAATTCAACACATGAACCTGTGGGACAACTTTGTATCAAACCAGAACAGTTCTCTTAGTAAAACTGAGAGATGTCTAAATTGTACTGTGGCAAATAGCCCAGTGGAAACTGTAACATTCCTAAAAGGAATCATGTTTTTTTTTTTTTTTTTTTTTTTTTTGTATTGCAGACAAGGGAATGGAGGTTACAGAAATAAAAATATTTATCCAGAATTACTTCAATAAAATAATTTTTCTATCTAAACATGACTTCCTTATACTTAGATATTGA
Organism: Montemys delectorum; assembly: GCA_019843815.1. NCBI lineage: Eukaryota > Metazoa > Chordata > Mammalia > Rodentia > Muridae > Montemys > Montemys delectorum. The sequence goes on from JADRCD010179930.1 coordinate 6,244, forward strand.
AAAAAAATCAAAAGAAAAAAACCCTTTATAATTATTTTCCCTGCACAATACAAAGTAAATGGAAGCTGAGGAGAGGATGGAGAGAGAGCAGAGGATAATGTTCAGGCTAGAAATTTGATCAATTATACCTCAATAATGCAAATAAATATCACAAGTAAAAAACGAAAAAGAAGTTATATAAGCAACCCTGTCCTTAGGCAAGCTTCCTTCCATGCATATTAGAATTCCACACTACACACATATACACACACTACTGCCACCACCACCACCCCAAAGAGACATTCATCTGTCAAGCACAGCTCCAGGTAGTAAATGTAGACAGACTTATCTCCTCATGCTCAAACCTAGAAGTCTGGAGATGCAAGACTTGCTTCAGGATGCTCACACCAGCTACTACATGTTTGCCTCTCAGATATGTCAGCATCTGGGGAACTCATAAAACAGCCAGATGGCATTTATTTGCATATTACATGATGATATAACAAAAAAAATACCCTCTACTGAAGCAGAGTGCATTTTGAAATATACTTAAAGGTTTTTTTTCCCCAAAATAATAGTTCTATCTTTAAATTTTTATTTGAGTTCAATCTTGTTAACTGGCATCTACTTCAGTAAGAAGCTTCTCTTAGTGGGGTTGAGAGATGCACTACTCTATGGAAATAACAATTAATCATAAGGAGTCATGTCCATTCAGTCATATAATAGTAGTAGATTCTCCCCCAAGACCCTTCTATCCACAGGTTCTTGGCCCCAAAAGTGGTGACAGGTATGTGTTTCATCTTAAGGAGTGGGCTATAAATCCAATCAGAAATTGGTTGGTTGTTCCCATGACATCTGTGCCAGCTGGGATGTTTTATCAAGCTGATCATTATCGTATCTTGGTGTGAACAGCTGTGTAGAGAGCCGCAGTGAGCGGTGATAGCCAGCAGACAGGTAAATTGCGCATGTGCCTAGGGCCAGAGCACGCCAAGTCACGACTCATCCCGGGGCGTATTACGCTCCTGAGTAAACAGCCAATCAGAATGAACACGACGCTCCAGGGCATATATAAGCAGTGCCTTTTCGGGGGTCGGGGGTCGCCCTCTTTGAAGATGTAATAAACAATTGCTGCAGAAGGATCCTGTGTGTGTCCGTGTGTTCCTGCCGGCGGGAAACCTGCACGGACGACATATCTGGACCAGACTGATGTTCACTTCACTCCTCTGGTAGCATGCTTTAACATCTTCATACATGAAGAAACTTGATCAATAGGGATGAATCTTCTAGGTACCAGTTTGATTTTTTTCAATGTTCTACTTCTCAAATATGTGGTCTCTTCAGAAACAAGAACTTACTGTCTTACCTTCTGGATGGTAACCTAAAATAATTGCACTAGTCTTTGTAATTGGGGATCTATAGGACCCCACTGGCTAATAACTCATAAAGAGGAAACCCATTACTGCCACTAGGCTTTCTATTTGGTAACCTCTGGTATCCTGTAGGACACTGTGCTATGTAAACTTGACACAAATTAGAGTTATCTGAAGAGGGAACCTCAATTGAGAAAATGCCTCCATAAGATTGGCATTATCTTAATTAAGGATTGAAGGGGGGAGGCCCAGTCCATTGTGAGTGTGGTCATCCCTAGAATGATTCTATAGGAAAGCAGGATGAGCAAGCCATGATGAGCAAGCTAGTAAGCAGCATTCCTCCAATACTTCTGTATCAGCTCCTGCCTCCAGGTTCCTTTCCAACTTGTGTTCCTTTCTTGACTTCCTCTCATGATGAACAGTGATATGGAAGTGTAAGTCAAACAAACCCTTCTCTCACCAAGTTGCATTGGCTATGGTGCTTCGTCATAGCAATAGTAGCCCTAACACAGGCACTGTCTATTTACATACATACAGAGAATAAGAGACTCAAATGCTCAGCATTAAATGGAACACTTATATAACGTGTCTTCTTTCTAAAGCCAGGGATCACTGCAGAAAAGAAAGAGAAAAAGTTGGAGGGGTAAGAGGCACTAGATGAACAGAGCTAAACAGTGTTTTACAGACAATACGCAGAAGACCTGTGTGAGCATAAGCCAGACCGAACCTAGCTTGGGAGAGAAGAGGTGGGTATAAAATCTGTCCCCTCCCCCTCTTAACTGAGGAGCTGTTGACAACTCAGAGCTGTTGGGAGAAAAAGAGTCAGTTTTCTTTCTGGGTTGAGGTCTTCGTGGTCTCACCATCATACATGCAAGAAATATTGAATAGATCCCTTTTTAAATATACTTCCAACTAAAAGGTCAACTCAGAACTTTTGCCCATTTTTTATAGTCAGATGCTAATGTTCTAATTGTTGGGCGCTTTGTTTTAATAGCAGTTCTTCGCCTGATCAAGCTTTGAAAAGTATTTTGTTCTACTTTGTAGCTTGTGTCTCTTTCATATGACACAGTTTTTCACAAAAGTTTCAGTCCTAACAGAGTCTGACCTACTGTTTCTTCCCTTTGGGTGCCTACAGTACTTTGAAAACATTCAGCATCAAACCCAAGTTCCAGGTTTTCTCTAAAGTAATTTTGGTTCACACTTTACATTTAGGTCTGTAACTCATCTCAAGACAGTTCTGTGACAGCTGGACGGTCTATGTCCAGTTGTATAGTAAGTACTTTTTTACCAGTGTCTATTTAGCTTATCATGCGTTATGTTTTGTACATCTCTGTTCCCTTACTTTGCCTTTGTTCATTTGTTAAGTTCAGTTGAATGTAGAATGTCCATCTTGAAGCTATTCAATCTGGTTCATTTACCCTATTGGTCATGATTTTGACAATATACTTCTAATTTTTGTTGAAGTTGTATAGTAAGTCGTGCAGGCTTCTATTACAGGGTTTGTTTTTTTTTTTTTGGCATTTTCTTCATAGAAACTTTAAAATATACTCAATGTTACCCAAAAAAATAAAACAAAAAAATGCTAGGTTTTTGTTTTGTTTTGTTTTGTTTTGGATAGAATTAAATGAATTTTGCAGACCCATTTGAAAAATAAATGATACCTGGATTTTATATATATAAATAGTTTTGGTATTTTTGAACAGAGAGTATCTTCCCAGTTATCTAGAGTTTTTGTTGTTGCTAATTTGTTGGTTTTAAGAGTTCATTTACCAGAGTTTTAGAATTTTCCTCATATATATATCTTACAGATTTTTGCTCACATACATGTTATGCATAAGTTAGATCTAAGGATTTAATTTTGGAAATCTTAATATAAATAGGAATTTTTTACGTTAAATTCCAATTGTTTATTTCTGATATGTAGAAAATTAATTTATGTATATATTAAATTTGTATTCTAAAAGCTGGTATTTTCTTTTTTACTTTTCTTTCTTTCACCTTAATTCTTTTAGATGATACACACACACACACACACACACACACACACATACACATATATATGTATATATATGTGTGTAGAGAGAGAGAAAGAGAAGAATGAGGTAATGTACATACAAATATCACCTAAAGAGATAAGTTGTATACATAGATATAGATCGATAAATCATATTTCACTATATAGATATATCATATATATCATATACATGAATATGTATATGTGTGTATGTATATGTGTTTGTGTATATATTTATATATGTATATGTGTATATATATTTGGATATGTATGTGTATGTATACGTATTACCTTAAGAGAGGTCTAAAGACTTTGGTTTCCATAACTGTAGCTTTTTGATACATTTTTTATTTCAAAAGCCAATTGCATACAAAAATCATTTTCCTTCCAAACTGGGGAGAGTGTAGACAATAAAGTTTTGCCAAATATTTTGTCAAATCAACAACTATCTTGTTGTCTTCTAATCCACATAATCTGCTGAGCACATGTAAGATGTTGTGTACTTTGACATAAGGTCACTAAATGAATTAATATTTTACATAGAGAAATCCCTGTAAATCTTTATTTTTCAAAATAAACAACTATTGCTTTGGTAGTATAATGAAACTGTTAACATGCTCAGAGAAAGAAAAACCTGAGTATTTACATGTACAAAACAATTTATTTCCATTATCATTGGTGAAAGGAGCCCTCTGGAAATATTTTAATTCTAGGGCCTAAAAATTACATTAATGAGAATTAGAAGCCCATTTCTCAAAGGATCAAAGTACATGCATGATTTAAAGTGACTGTTGCTTGCATTTACAAATTAACTTGCAATATTCTTGCATTTAAGTGAACTAATCCTAAGAGAAAACATTACTTTTGTCTCTATTTTCCAATTTCAGTTTCAATCACTAAAGAAATGCTTTTTCCCACTGCATTTAAGAGTTTCCTGTGTAAGAACCACGGCTTAGGTATGCTCTTTCTCTTTGCTAACTGTGGATTTAGTAAATATGATTGCTTCTATTTTCAAGTAAATGAATTTTATGCAAACTCATTTCCACTGTTACACAATTAATTTCCCATTAGCATTATAATCTATTATATTTGTAGATAATATGCAGAAAATGAAATGGAACTTTCCTTTCTGATGGAGCTAAATCCATTAGTGAAACTTCAAATTGTGTAGCTAAAAGGTCATTTTACTTCATTGTAAAATAAGTAGTCTTTCTTCCCCTTCATTTTAGAATCCAATTGTAGAGTCAGCATTTAAGAAACCGTCTTCCTAATGACAGTCAGTGATATTTGCTCTCCTTCATTGCATGGCATTTTTTCCCCTCTTTAAATCTTCAACTATTACCCAAAGTCTAAATTGTGTATGGTTTTATGTAGCATTAACTTTAAATCTCCTAGAATACATTTTACAAAATCACTAAAATAGTCCTAGAATTTTTTTAATTTATATAAGAAGTCTTATCTGTTTCTTAAAAGCATATTTTGACTTTGATGCTTGAGTCAAGATATCAAGGATGCTAAAGGTAACAGACATCAAAGTTAGGCAAAAAGCTCTACCTAGGAAGGTCAAAAGAGCCCCCAGCAGCTTGCTCTACAGTTATGGTACCTCACTCTGTAAATGTATGAAAAGACAGGACCAGTGGAATTTTATGGAAATTGGGCCAGTAGTATTCTTTGGAAACATAAGACTTCATAAAAGACAAAAGTATGTCCTCAATGGAGCTCAGAATTTGTAGGGCTAATCTTTTATGTACTATGTGGATACATCACTTGTCAGTAAAAAGCCTATGGCCTATAGGGAAGGGTTTAGAATAGACAGTGGGACATCTGATAGAGAGAGATGAGTTAGGCGCAGAAAGATTCCTTACCTGGACTCTGAAGAGGTTAGCATTATAAAACTGAGGAAAGGTTAACTGGCCATGTGACTGACACAAAATAGTATAAACAGGGAAATATAAGTTGCAAGCTAGCTGGGGAAAAGATCTGACATGAGGCCTAGGCATTCATAAATAAACAGACCTCTGAGTCATTATTTGGGACCTGGAGCCTAGGTGGAAAAGTTTGCCACTTGCAAGAATTCATTTCTCAAAGTCCATAGAGTAAGGTGGCAAGACTAGGCGTACTGGTAATTCAGTTGGAGGTACAGCTATTATATTAGAGTCATTCTAGCTCTCGGACTTTATTAGAACGTATTTGTGAATCTGTCTTGTGGACTGGATGTAAGAATCCATGGGAAAGCAAGCTAGCCAAGTGTTGCTTTGAGTTTCTCACAAGGGAAGGACACACTGGAAGGGGTTCCTTGAAGGGGCCATCACAGGCTACACGGGCTAATCGATGTAGCTGGATGGGAAGAATGCTTTACCTGGGTGTCAGGGGTGGCCATTAGTCAAGGCTTCTGAAGCCTCAGCAACCATGTAGCTCAGAGTAGAAAGCTTACGCCAAATGTGGAGGTCATGGGTCCAACTCCCAACATAAAAAACTCTCCCCCTGTGGCACTATATCATGAATCACTCAAGAAAGACCGTCATGGTCTTATAGTCATCCCCTGATATCCTGTCTATACTCTGGTTAGGTTGGAAGCCATAGCTTCCAGAATAAAGGAAAGAATGAAGACCGAGTTTTGTCTTCTGGATTAGACATGACAGACAACCTGTTTTCTGAGTTGAGATGGTTTATTTTGTGCAGACCTTGAGTGTAAGTTTTTATATTAACCAGGAGTAATTGACCTGTTGAAGTTTTCAACCAGTAAATCAGGGGAAACTACTACTAAATCTATTTTACATGAACATTAGGAAACAAAAAACCTCCTGAATCATACAGTTCCTTTCCAGGAATTGTACTTGCTTGGTATTGTATATACAAATCCAGAATTTGAATATGAAAGGCACAAAGTCTAGTTATGTACTAAAGAAATATAGATAATAGCTGTGTGGGTTTATTTTCATTCGTGCCAAAAAGGCTAGTGAGTGTGAAGCGGTAGAATAAAGTGTATTAAGCAAAAGATTGTCTGTGTTATTTCTAGACAGAATGATATAAAGATGTAATGCAACTGTTGCCTAAGAATTTTATCCTTAACAATAATAAGAGTTAACCTTCACTATGCAGTTACTTAGCTTGTATAAAACATTTTCCTAGGCACTTTGTAGGAAGAGCTTGCAAAATGTTCTCATACATCCTATGAGGTAGGTATTGAGAATGTTACTGGCATACTATGGACTGTGTACTATGTGACAAGAGATCCAGAGATAAAACTCTCAAATATCTGTAATAACTGAAAAAGAAATAGAGGCCAATGAGGATTTTTAGTCTACCCAGTAATTCTGCTCTAACCCTGAACACTGGAGTCAGCAGTTAATCAGCCACCTTGTGGCTCCCAGAGAGACCCTTCCTTTATATCACTATGCAGAATTCAGGGAAATGAGAAGAGACATCCATCTTTCTAAATCAGTAAATTTACTTTAGTTTTAGGTATTTACTAGAAAGAATAAAATATCACTGATGGGGTACTTTTGACAGTGGCTACTTCATGCTGAGGGACCTAGGATTCTTATGCAACCCAGAGAGAGTCACATGTCAAAGCCACACAGTTTCTGTCCTCGTGTGCTATGTAGAATTAGAAAAAAACAATTATCAGGGCCAGATAAAATTATTTCATGAATCAAGTTGAATATTATAGAGAGAAGCACTTAAAAGTTGTTTAAGAATAATTTTCACTATGAATATGAGATCATAAAACAATAGTTCACAGTCTTAATATCTTTTGCTGATTTAACTAAAAAGGCTATATGATTCAAATGGAATACACTTGAACAAAATATACCCCTGAGGATATAAAAGAAGCAACCCAAGAGGAAGTTGAATTCCCACTACAATTCCTCTCATAGTTTATAAAAATAATGCACTTTGTAAGTATTAAGAAGCTCAGACAAATATAAGCAACATGGAAATTATCTATGATTTTATTATACTTATGTAAACAATAGTTTTTAACTTTTTTTCAAAATGACGATACTATTATAATCTTTGCTTATGCTATTTTGGTTAAGTTAGTGTTCGGAACATTAATTTCATTCAGATTTCTTCTAACATACTTTTGATACATAGCAATGCTGTTATTGAGTTATTGCTTCCTTCAGCCTATTCTGGTCCTGGTGGTTTTTTGACAAGCCCGAGGCAACCAAAACAGTACACAGGCTCCCAGAATGCTCAGTAGTTGTGGTCTACACTTTTAGAAGGCTTACCCGAACTAGGGTTTTGTGTGTAAACAGTGTGTCTTAGAATTCTTAGACGTTCCTACCCAGATCCTTCTTAATAAAACATCTGACTAAAGAACACTGTGCTGTACGTCTTTCCCCAGGCTCCAGGCTCTCTCAGACAGTGAAGGATGTGTTAGCCTCTGGATCCCCAAGCGCTTACAGAATTCCCTGGGCAACAGTTAAGCATTAAGTACTCATTACTGGCTCCAAATGTCTGTACTAATTTTCTGCAACCTCATTAGCAACATTTGGCAAAAGAGAAGCTGTCTTCATCCTGTGGCTCACTAGTGAATTGGAGAGAGTGAGCGCCAAACGGGTCATCAGCAGACCCTGAGTCTATCCCTTTGTATTCCTCAGGAGAACTAAGGAGCATGAAGGTTACATGACTTGGCTGGGGACAGTGTCCCAAGTGTGGCTCAAATTCTGATGGCAGGAGAAATACTGCTTCTACATTTCCTGAAAGGAAAATGGCCATCTCTGTAAATTTAAACAATAAGCCATAACAATCCTTACTTTCTACTGTGCTGTGCTTCCTTATTTGAGGGAAAATGAGTTAGAAATTCTTTCAGAACCTGCATTATCATGTCTAACATCTTGAGACTAAGATGATAGAAGAGTCTGTAGTAAGAACTCACCTAAACATAATCTTCAGTGGGCAACAATATAACTTTGTTCATGTGTATCATCATGTTTGTGTGAGAGGCTGAACTCTTAAATATTGGGAGGAGATCTTCCTTATTCTTGGAGAAAACTGGAAGCTAATGATTGCCAGAGGAGACATTTGAGATGGACACAGTTCTGATCAGTGGTTTTCTCAGAAAGAAGCCCAAATGAATAACTTTGCATCACAAGCAATATCCTAGAATTCTCTACAATACAATGGCATTGGAGACATGTCTTGGAATATTTAAATGGTAGCGAGCCCTGTTGCTCAGTACTTCTTGCCACTGATCCATACTTTAGCCTAAACAACAAGAGTCACAGGCATGGAAATTGTTAGTAGTGACCCAAGTGATTTAGTCTTCTCTGTCAGTGGTATATCCCTTGCTAAAGATTTAAAATAATATAAATATCCAAGCAGAATATAAAGAGGCCATCAGAAGAAAAGATTTCCTAGAATACAAATGATAAGATCAACATATAAATTAGTAGGAGATGAAGTCAAGTCAGGCACCTGTCCTACAGAAGATATATATACCAAGAAGTTAAAATCTTTAAAAATATAATGCTCATAGTTAAGATGCAAACTTAATTTCTTCCTCAATATCATTTGTCTTGTTTAATGTGGGACATCTCTCTGATATTGAAAACAGAATTGGAGAAAGCAATCACTTTGACTGGGTCCTCGGTGGATGCACTCACAATGCAGCGCTGCAGCATCCTTGAGGTGTAAGTCATTCGCAATGGCATGTTTTCAGACTATCGGAAGGGCTGCCTCAGTACCAAATATAACAGTGCATACACATAAGTGCAGAGATAGGCACATTTGTTTAATGCTCTGACAGAAAATCATTCTAGAATGTATTAAACTTTATGAGGCCTTCCTTAAAAGCACACTGGGCATAATGTAATTTTCCTTGGTGACCCAAAGTCATCACTGTGAATATTAATTATGATACTATACAGTAATGAGAGCATGTATCTGGTGCCTTCAAAAATGTCTATTCTCTGCTGCCCTTAGAGTTACAGAATGCAAGATTTCAGGTGGACTGGAGTGCTTGTCCAACCTCCACAGGTCTGAATGAGAACATGAATTTCAAGGGAAGAGAGCTGTGGCGTGATGGAGAGATGGCAGTGACATATCCCAGATCTCCCCTCTTAAGTACAGAGTCCTTCCTATTAACTCACATGGCAGAGTCCCTCGCTCTCTGCTTCTTCCTAGTCCTCCTGCTTGCTTTCTACAGTGTTTTCTCCTCTCCCTGTTGGGTCCCATCCTTACTCCCTACTATTAATAATAATCTCTCTTCCCTACATAATGCACTCTGAGTAGATGTTGGTCCAGGAGCCCAAGACCATCACGAAGTGACTGATGAGGACAGGCAGGTTTGGAGAGTGCTCATATAAAATTTAACACTTAGCTGAGTTATCTAAAATGTCTTAACTGGCCTCCAGTCAATGGATCTAATCAAATTCTGGAATTTCAGGAGCAAAGATAAATTGGAGAGGGGGTATATAAACCAAATGTCATCAAGCAGGGGGGCACTGAACATGCTAATGTAGTTTTTAGACACAGAGCCCGAACTCTGGAAGTCCCACCAAGCTTGACGGAGACACCACCACTAATACCCCAATTAAATAAAACTTTAAGTGGAAAGCAGATAAAAGATATTTTTCACTGTGGCCACACTGGGAGATTAACAAATTAAAGCAGCCAGTGAACTCAGTGACTTGGAACACTGATGGACATTCAGGCTCAGACTTAGGAGGCAAGAGATCTGCCTAGTCCTGGTCACTCTGTGGACTTGCAGATCCCACCGAGTCATTTTGTCTGCTCCAGCTTCTCTGACAAAGTAAACAGACAGGTGGCAAAAGAATGTGTGACTTCTTCCTGGGAGCCAACCCCCTCCTCTGGCTGGCATGAGACTTTCAATTTTCCCCTTCCCCCAGCCCAAGCTTCCTGAGGAAATTCCAATTTCTCGGGACCATTGTTTTAACGGTCTAATAGGTTAAAGGAAGAACATAAGTGCCTTTCTTTAGAATACCATCACTCTTGCCAGGACAGTTACAGGCAGATCCCCATGGGCGGTGGCATGGATGAATTCCCCTGATGAGATAACTGTGAAGTTGTTTGTTTTTTTTTCCCAGTCTTACACTGTGTTTTGAAAACTAACACAATGACATAGGTATTTCTTCTAATATAATGCTTTTATTAACTTTTTAATGACTCTGTATATGCATAATAATGTATTTGTAACATACCATCTCCCCTTTCCGTAACTTCTCTCAAATCTATCCTCCACCCTAGGTCCCTTCCAAAGTTCAATATCCTCTTTGTTTTACAGAGCTTACAGATTCCAATTTGTTTCCTATATACTTATGGAGGGAGGGCAATCCACTGGCATGTGCTGAACTTATCAGAGGTCACATCCTTAAAGAAAATGACTCTTTTTTTCTCTGAAAACCATCGACCATCAAAAGTTCCTTGGCTATGTCTCTAGACTCTTACCCACTACCACCACCTATTCCCTCCTGGAATGATGACAGGCTTCACGGTGCACAAGTTTTGTGATAGACAGCTACCTTATTCATTAGTGTCAGGGTAGGAGAAGCTCTCATTTGTGCTCATCTGAACCTGGCCCAGGAAAAGATCACTTTTAGGGTGGTTAGGTGAATGTCATGAAGATCTAGTGAGCAACTAACTTCAGGGGCTGAATCAGATCTAGCAGTTGCCCATAATGAGAGTGGAAGACTGGGGCCAGAGACCAACCAGTCTTATTTAGGTCTTTTCGGTAAACATCTATAAATTTGTCCCAGGGTTCTCTGAGGTTTCAGAACAAATAAATTCTAGAAAGATAAGAAGTCACTTAGACCTTTAGTTTTTAAGGCAGTAAAAAAGTACATTAGCCAGGTATTCAAGACTAGGAGGAAACGACAATATAAAATATGGTAGCACTGACCTGTTAGAGAAGCAGGGTGAGTTTTCACTTTCAAAAAGAGCTTCCTTTTTTGAAAATGAGAAGACAGGGAGTCTCAAGAGGTAAGTGACTTATCCAAACCCAACCAATATCATAGTGATCAACTCTGGTTAAAAACTCTCCCACTCCCTTATAATTCCAGGATCAACAAGGCCAAGACCTATAAATTCTGTCAATCAAATAAGGTCAACTTATGTCTCCAACTCAACACTTGGAGTAAAGCTCCAAGTAGTAGTCAGTGGTTAGGATGTACCATCCCAGAGCACATGATGGTATGCCAGAGGATGGTCACTAGTCAGGATCTCCCATCCCAGGGTGTATGGCAGTGTGCCAGAGGATATTTAGGCAGGAAGACAAACTGGAATTCTCCGTATGAATAGGTATCATGGCTCAAATGTATGTGTAGCATGATTTAGGGACCAGAAACTTAAACTGAGCACACCAAGAGATTAGTAAACTTGTCAGAGAAGCAGCTTCAATGGTAGCTATGTCCTCCTCTTTATCTTCTCTTCTTTAAGAAGGAAAGTGCGAATGCTCTCACATGAGGGGATTTTCCTAGAATATAAACTATTTTCAAATCTTTTTTCCCTTTATCATGATCTCCTTCTCCTCTTCCTCCTCCTCCTTCTTCTTCCCTCCCTCTCCCACCCCTCTCTCTCTGTCTCTCTCTGTGTGTCTCTTTGTCTCTGTCTCTTTCTCTGTCTCTGTCTCTATCTCTCTCTGTCTCTCTGTCTCTCTCTGTTTCTCTGTCTCTGTCTTTGTCTCTGTCTCTCTCTCTCTCTCTCTCTCACACACACACACACATACACACACACACACACACACAAACACATACACACACACATAAGGTTTGGATTCTTCTACCAAGAAATGAACTGTATGCCTCCTCTTTTGCATTTTAAAGTGTTTTGTTTTTGTTTTTTTCATTCACATAGTTACTGAGACCCTGCAATGAGTTACAGTACTGGACATCTCAAAGCCATGTATTAAGACAACAATTTGTTTGTTTGCTTGCTTGCTTGCTTTTGCTTTTCAAAAGTACATAGTCTTGTTAAAGAAGCGTGGGGTGGGGGGACTCATAAGTAACATGGGTCCTTATGTAGCTGTGCTATGTGGATAAATTTAAAGTTGGACACTCCTAGACTCTGAGTAAAAAGTGAGAGCAATCTGGCCATCAGATCTGTAAATGTGAAGGTGTTAGTATATGACTCACGGAGTAGTGTGTGCTTGGCAGACATTAGCTCCTGAAGACAACCTAGGAAGTGGTGACACTCACCAAGGAGTAACAGTCGTGGAACTGAAGAAAGATGGCATCTCCCCAGCAGGAACATGTGTTGTTTATAAATGGACATGTGTTGTTTGACGACGGGGACATTTGTTGTTTTATGGTTGTCAGTAAGCGTATGACCTATCTTTGCGAACATCCGCCAATTTCTTTGGACAAGGCCCCTGGACTCTCTTGCATAGTCCCCATGTTCTTGAGCAAGGACACCACATTTTTTGTTACACAGCATGACCAGATGCCTTTTCAAAGCATTAGCAGATCTAGGCTGACAAAGTGGGGCTACATACTAAATTACAGCCATTAAAGGATCAAAAAAATATTGACTGTATTTTCCTTTTGTGACTTATTTTTAGAGATCACATAGAATTATAATGAGCATGGAAGGGCAAAGGAGGAACTGCATCTCAACCCAAGTATCTACAGGGCATTCTAAGCCAAGAGTGGCCCATATCTCACCGCAGGATCACCATGTTTTTGCATTGCAAACCCTCCCCAACTCTTCGAGCCTATTATAGAATGTGTAGAGATCCAGTGAAGGGATTTATGTATCATTGTTTATCTGGAAAGCAAGGAAAATGTTGTCATAGAGTGGGCTGGAAATAATATGCTCAGTAGCCAAACTGACCCATAAACTAGAGCACATCAGTGAGGCAGAAACTCTGAATGGCATATGAGCAGGAAAGTATCCATTACATATAGACATTGAAAAGTTAGATGATGAATGAGGATAAAGGCAATTCTATCTAATGTGGGGGCAGTTACATTCAAGGGATCATGGGTGATTTAGACACAATTCCACCTATTAAAAATCTTCCCAACTGTGGACCAGAAGCAGGCAGCTGCCACCTTTGGGGGTGGGACACATCAGAGAAGTGGTGCCTGATTCTGCCTGCATCTGCCAGACAGGTCATATTGTCTCCACCATGGTTGCTGGGGAACCATGAATGCATTTGGAAATCATCTTATGTCATTTGGGTAAAAAGATATCTGAGGATGAATGCCTATGACAGGGAATAAGGGCTTTACACTCTTGAGAGTAAAGCTTCTGAAATTCTGATGTGTCTGCTCTTAGACCTGCCCATCACCAAGAATCTTTGTGTAAATGCAGGCTCCCATGTTGTGTCTGACAGAACCTGGATTTGTGCATTGATAACCAGTCTCTCAATGTTGCTGAGGCTGCTGATCTTAGATCAACATTTGGGATGTCATAGGCAAAGTCTCATAAAATAACAACACAGAACCAACAAATGAAACCAAGTAAACTAATCTTATATATAGAATTCTTGAAACTTACAGAGCTCTCTCTCTGTGTGTGTCTGTGTCTGTGTCTGTGTCTGTGTCTGTATCTGTGTCTGTGTCTGTGTCTGTGTCTGTGTCTGTGTCTGTGTCTGTGTCTGTCTTCCCTCCCTCTCTCTCTTCCTTTTCTTTCTTTCTCCCCAGGTTCCAACTCAAGGAAGACTGAAAGAACTCCCTACTAAGCAGAGTGGGGATTAGGAAAACCTAAACCCAGCTTCCAAAGTGCTATTTGTAGTTATGCTGTTGTTGTTGTTTTCGTTGTTGTTTAATGTCTTCAAGGGTTCTTCTTCTAATTTAGGATTGGTCTGTCTTCAAACTGGATGACTAATTGGCCCACACCAGTTATGTAAATATGTTTTGATCCAACCTTGAATGTTTTGAGTCAGTCCATAGCAGGGGCCTTATTGGCAAGAAAAAAAGTCTTTGTTGTAAGCTACCCGTCATTTTGTCTTGGGTCAAGAAAATAAGGATTTATTTTCACATTGTAAATAGGAGCATTTTGTCTGTACTTGGGTTTGACTGGGTAGTAATGCCCAAATCCAGGTTCTGTCAGACACAGCATGAGACCCTTCACTTACACAAGCATTCTCTATGATGGTCAGGCACATCAGAATTTCAGAATGTATGTATGTGCACTGTGTGTTTGGAGTGCCTAGAGAGGCCACTAAGAGCACTGGAACCCCTGGAACAGGAATTACAGATGGTTGTGAGCTACCATGTGGTGCTGGGAACCAAACTCTGGACCTATGCAAGAGGAGCTAGTGTTTCTCACTACTGAGTTGTTTCTTTAGCTCAGAAACCTGGAGTCAGGGGGACTTCCTCCTTCTCAGAGGTGAAGGGGGGAAGATAGGCAGAAAGGTCAGGGGGTGGGACGGAGAGGAAAGGGGGCTGTGATTGGGATGTAAAGTGAATAAACAAATAAATTAATGGAAAAAATCCTCTATATTCTAATCTGGCTGACAGTCTGGCTGTGGCTATTCTGATATACTGAAAGCATTGCCTTACCAAGCAACAAACAATCCCCCAAAATTATAGGAATAATTATCAACAGAAAAGTCCTGAAACAGAAGAAAATGTGATTCATAATTGTGTCTAAGCCATCTATCAAAATTCTACCAATAAGTGTATATTGTATGTATAATGGTAAAAAGAATAAAATAAAAGATACTAAATGAAATAGAGTGTGTGAGGGGGTACTTAATGGTATCCTGTTGCACATCTGCTCTCACTTTCAAGGAGACTCGAATTCAACCACAGATGTTTACGACAGATGGGGACTTTGGAGTGGGTTGGGAGAGAGCAGGAGTTAGGCAGACTCCCTGGAAAGTAGACATAGGGAAATGGGGCATAGCTAGGTAATATCAGTGGTGAATTACCAAGATGGTCTGTTTCTTCCTCAACCTTCAGAGTTCAGACGAAATCCTGGCACCTTTTGGCTGCCACCAACAAGCCCCTGCTGACAGACCCACTGGTTCTGGTTGGAGGAATTCAAGACTTGTTCAGGACATGTCACACCAAAGTTCTGGGGCAATTAACCAGTCTTGCTGTCCTCAAACTGACTAACCTTAGCTTGGGGAAGAAAGTGCTTTGAAGCTTTTAAGCCCAGCCCTTGGGAAGAGAGGGATTGTCCACGCTCTCAGTCCTGCTGCACTTTTTGGAGAGTCTCCTGTGGGTGTCTGCTGCCTGGATGTGCTTTCTGCTTTCTTCAACTTGAGCTTTCTTTGCTGCTGTGGTGATTCAGATCTTTCCTGCTTTTTAATTCTTCAGCTGTCAGAGGAAATGAACAGATCAAGATCCCTAGGCTGGATCTGTTGTATATTATCTCTAGAGACATCCTTGGAACACATAACACTACATGCTAAAGAGACTTTTAAAAACAGGTAACACTGAGTCCCCAAAAATAAACAAACCCTAAGGAACAAAGTGACTACCATTTGGTGCTTACCATCTGTCTGACACTATATTTTTTGTGATTAATTCTTCATAATAGCACAACACTAGGAAATAGGGACAATACTTGTTTGTGACTTAATGATGAGGAATCTAAGGCTTTCAGAAACAAATTACTTATCCAAAGTCAGAAAGTTTTAGCCAACATTTGCAAACAGACAATCCTATCTATAGTCAATATTCATAGTCATTATATTTTAGTCCATTCTTCTCCTGTGCTGCTAAAATGGCTTTGGTCTGTGAACAAAATCTCTAGGAAGAAGTTATACATTATATTATTATTTTTTTATTAGATGCTCCACTGAATCTTTCAGTCTTCTCCTTCTTTCTCTAGTTATTTTCCTAGCATGTGTCCTAATTTCCAGGGCATGGGACTCTCTGGTTTTCTGTTCTGTTTTTTAAACCATCCCTTTTTGCTTTCTTGGAGCACTATTCTGCTTTCTTTGACTACTCACAGCTAGGATTCCTGAGGTCTCAGTCTGCTCTTCTGTTTGCTCTCCATAGTTTCCTCCATAGATAACAGAATCTCCTTCATCATCACTTAGACTCAATAGATACCTCATTGCAGTCTGTTCATATACACAACCTGGCATCCCAATGTGAGTATATGAAATATCAGATCAAATGCAGTAGGTACGAAAACCAAGCCAACAATTGCTGTCTCCACCTTTGTCTGTGTCCCATGCATATTTTATTGACTTTGTTATTTCAGTTCATACAACTAACTTCCAATTGCTAGTATTTGCAGCTTTTGGCATGGAGTCCATTCTTGACCATTGGAATCTTCAATGTTCCTCCAACTTGGCAAGACAAAGGAAGATAGTGTTGATGCCTACTAATCAACTACACACGTACAAGTCCAAACTGGAGAACAATACCTGTGTCCTCATCCCTTCAGGAGGAAAAGCTTTGCATCACTTGTTCTACTCTGGTGTCTAGCGTTCCACAGGGCAGAAGCTAAAGTAGTGATTCCTTTCATCACCAGCTTTCCCGCCTCCACTTCATATCATCACTTCTTCTTTTGTATTTCCCCAAACTGACTCTCAAACCACTTGCCCTTAGGCCTTGCCTGAGGTCTGACATGGAGAAGGTGATGCTGAGCTATCTCTTCCTCCACAGTGTTGTTGAGCTTCCCTCCTCAGTGAGGGGGAGCAGCACAAGCCCAACTGCACTAGCTAAAACACAAAGTGACATCTTCACCCTCTATTCCTCCCTCCTAGTCAACAATTCTTAAGTTCTAGAAACACTGCCTAATAAAGAGCTTCAAGTCATTACTTTTCCATCATCTCCATCAATAATCCCATCCAGTTTACCAGACTTCCAGGTGTCAGAGGGCTAGTGGTAGCACGCCCCCCACTTGTACAATAGGTACTACTTAACAACTAAATGCCTCCCTACTCTCCACCCTGTACTCTCTAACAATACAATAACATTAACAACAATCACTTTTCTTTTCCAGAAATTCAGAAGCCTCTTCTTCCTGACCCTCCCCCATTATGAGTTTCAGTATCTGTTAATCCCCCAGAATCTTTGCACTCTGGAGGGGCCCGGTCATTCCTTTTACCTAAGCTGTAAATGTAGCTGAAGGAAGGGGCTGTTACAGGTGGGTGTGCTTTGAATAACCCTCACCCAAGGCATAACACTTTGGAAGCCCTGGAGAATCAAACATCTCTGCTGAGAATGCTTTGAGGTAAAATACATTCAGGATCCAAATATCAGGCAACAGCATGGCTCCCTCTCAAGCTAAAGAGGATAGGTGGAGAACGGGTGAAGAGTTCAGCCTGGAGATTATGCCTACATCCATACAGTGTGGCTGACAGGAATCTCCCAGCCCGCTCTGGCACACTGTGAAGGAGGAACAGGGGCTGACAAAGTGCTGGCAAGGACATCATGCTTAGGGAGCTACTTCAGCAGCCCAGGTGCGAGCATGCTTGTAAAGACGGCAGCTGTGGGTTGCAGAGGAAGGGTTCACCCAAAGATATCCTGGAGGGGGACTCTGCAAGGTCTGAGAACAGTGCAGTCTGTCTCTATGTTTATTAGACACTGAACAGCTCTAAATTGGCATTTTACAGCTCATTTATATAGACTCCAAGGCCAACTTTAATTGGGCAAGGATTTAAAGGGTGGTGGAATAAAACCTCAAAGTGTTCCCGTGTTCTGCCTACAAGCAGCATATGTATGGCCACACACATGTACTCACACACATTTCTTATTCAGCAACAATGAAAAGTATTTAGCTTTTGGTGGCTAATTAGTGTATAAAGATGTTAATATAGAATGGGTTGTCATCACTCTTTAAACTGTTGAATAAATTTGATGGTTAGTCCTTAAGATATTTTTTTTTAATTTTTGATTATATATATGCCTGGAATTGCATTAGAGTATATACAAATATGAGTACAGATGCCATGGGACCAAAAGAGGACATCAGGTCCCCTAGAGCAAGAGCCACAAACAATTATGAGCCATTTGACATGAGTGCTCAGAACTGAACTTGTGCCCTCTTCAGGTATTCTTGTCCACTGAGACACTGGCTCTCTAGCCTGACATTAGTAAAATTTTGATCATCAGTTTGACAGGATTTGGAATCACCTAAGAGACCAACTTTCGAATGCTTCTGTGAAAGTGTTTTTAGGGAATTTTAACTGAGGTGGAAGACACCTCTTTTCCCTGGGCTGTAGTGTAGTATCTCCACACTACACAATACAATCATACACAAAGAGAAAAGAAAAATGGAAGAAGTGAGTGAAGAGTCAGCATTCTCTCTGCACTTCCCGTCAGGATGTGATGCAACCAGGAGCCGCACATGCCTGCTGTCACAGATACTGCAGCTGGCACCAAGATGCCACAATGGACCGTGTCATCTAATTGTGAATCAAAAATATCACCTTTCTTCCTTACGTTCCTTATATTTTTATTTTATCTGGATCAAGGAAAGACACTAATAGTGTATAGAAAAGAAATCTTGAAACTCCGCTACCTCAATTGAAAAACAAAGACACCCTCAGCACCCAAATGTTCAGCTGGCTAGAAGAACGTTTTGTCCACTCATCTATAAGTAGATGAAGGTTTTATTTCCAAGAGAGACAAAGATTATTCTCCTTGTTCCACAATAATATGATCTAGAAATGCCTTTGGTCCAGGAACATCCTGTCCTTACTTTCTGGGTCAACTCTGTATAACTAGGGCATCTCACTGCTAGGTTCCTCTCTCCAGATGGAATCAAAGCTGGATTTCAGTGGGATTATTATTTGTAAAATGAGGACAGGGAATGTGTCACTTGAATGAAGAGAAGATCAATAGTTCAAAACAATTTGGGGAAAAGAAAAAGAACTCAATGTTTCAGTCAGTGTAAAGTAGATGGGAGACAGGGATGGAGTCTAAAACTTGTACACTTGAAGAAAGCCCATGCAGGTGATCAAAACAGACTCAGTCAGGACAGACACGACATAAAAAGAGGGCCAATTAGTTCAGTCCAACGTATGTTCAGTTTGAAAAAAAAGAAGGCCAGATATGCATGTGGCCATTTCCCACTGGGGTGTTATTTTTGGGAAAATGTGTTATATTACCTGAGACAGTTTTATTTCCATTTGGAGTCAGAACAATAAGCTTAGCAGTTACAGGAAGAGAAATAAAGGTCGTGAAAGATGTACACAAATTGTAGAGGAGAATATCAATTGCAGTTTTTATCAC
This sequence comes from Montemys delectorum, assembly GCA_019843815.1. NCBI lineage: Eukaryota > Metazoa > Chordata > Mammalia > Rodentia > Muridae > Montemys > Montemys delectorum. Next base: position 25,719 of record JADRCD010179930.1, read on the forward strand.
CCCAGATGATGCCTTGGAAATGACAATATTTCTTTATACACCCAGGGGAAAGACTGGAAGACAGAGAGACAAAGAGAGGACTTTTTTCTCTTTTCCTACTGCATAAAAACTGATACAACACAAAACTGGTCCTAGGTGCCCCTGATCTACAAGCAACCTCCCCTACCAAACAGCTGCTCAGCCGGAGAGAGGCTTTCAAAAAGATTGCCTAGAATATCTGTGTGCAAGGGTGGGCATCTCCCAAAGTGTCCGTGACTGCTGACAGCTGGAGAAAGTCTGGCTGCTTTCCAGGGTAAGCTGCTGACAGGAGATTTTAAGAAGTTGAAGAGAGGAAAAACTAAAGAATGGATAAAAGTTGGGGCTGAATATAGGTTCAGCTGTGATGATCTGAATGGATACAGGATCAAGAACAGAACTTGAAAGCTCCCTTGGTTCCTTAAAAGGACTTCTGTGAAGCTCCAAATCCTCTGCAGAGAATCAGAGAATAGAATTCATAGCAACAGAAAGATCCAAAACCTGGTATTGATGAGACCACTCCTCTACCTCTCAGTAACAGAGACTTTAAGTATCTTGAGATAGCCAAGATGTTTTAGTCATAGAAACATTTAGGATTTTCATGTGATTACAGGTTTGCAAATAATAAAACCATGTGACCAAGTCTTTATCAACACTGTGATTTAATTTAACACATCACCCACATCTCTACATACTCCATATATAAAATGAATTCATTTTACATAGTTATAGCAATTTCAGGCTGACCAATAACCTAACTTATATATTAATTATGGAGAGAGTTAGCATTAACTAATGCTAGACCCAGCATTAATATAAATTCTCCATGCAGATGTTGAACATTCTGTCAAGAGCACACCAAAACCAATAAGAACAAAAAACTGTGAATGTTCCCATGTTCCTGCTAGCTCTTCTTCCTTATCATATACATAGAAACATTATGCAGTTTTTGTTGTATGTAATTTGTAATGATGGATTTGATATATTATGATTTCTACAATAAGAGTAAAGCTGACTTCTATTCAGCTAGATACTCAGTTCATGTCACTGTCTAGAGCCACCCCAGGGACCTGTTTTCTTACATCTCATGATGCCATTGCATGCAAACAGCAGGAAGGAAAAAGAAATATTTTCTAATTTTATAACATGTGTTTTTCAAGTAAGAGTTTCTCAGTTGTGATTACATAAATGAAATACTTGGCAAGATTTAATCCTCAACCCTGGAGGCCCCAGTGAGGGTCAGCTTTGGTGTAAGCCGTCTTTTGCAGCCATGAGAACTCTTGGACACAGGGTCCTAAGCCCTAACTGTGGAACATAAGACAAATCACCATCCCCTCATCCTCAGAGACATATTCTAAGACCTTAGTGTATGCATCAATTCACTACATCAAACAAACCATATGAATGTTGCTTGTCCTACACACATGCGTATGATTGGCAGGAGGTTACCAACAATGAGAAAATAGAGCAATGAAAAAATATACAGTAGACATTATTGCATCTATCAGCTGTTTATTCCTAGAATTTTTACATTTAATAATTTGGGTCTGTGAATAACTGGAAACAAAGAAATTAAAACCATAGCTGGTACTTAGTAGACTTCCTGAGACTAGAAGACCTGAAGGTGTTACTTTTGGTTTTTTAAAAGTTAAGTCTAATATAGTTGATAAGATCATT
>JADRCD010179931.1:0-19329 GCA_019843815.1 Montemys delectorum
TTTTTGTTATAATATTTTATAAATTTTAAGGAATATGACAAAAAGATATTGTAGGTATTGAAGGGGAGTCTCTGGGAGGAAGTGGGGTACAAAAGGGAACCAAGAATGTGGTTTAATTCTATTTACTTAAAATATGTTTTTAAATGTTAACAAATTCAGATAAATTAAAATCATGTAACTTTTCTCATCATACTGCAATAAAAGTTAAAAAAATAAATAAACAAACAAACAAAAAAGGAAAAGTTAAGGTGGGGAGAAGGTTCACAAGGCACGTGTATACGTGATTTGCTCCTCGTCTGCAGTACTTTCCAGGAGAGGAGAATTAGCATCAAAATACAAGAGCAGGGCTATCTACAACATGTGTATATGCATACTTACATAATATATGTATGCCTAAACATACACACACGCATGTGTGTGTGTGTGTGTGTGTGTGTGTGTGTATCATACATATAGACAGACAACATACATACACTTGATGGATGGAGCAGAGCCCCAACAGCCACACTATTTTTTCTCTCAGCCTTTTTATACTATCTTAGACAACAGTTCTTTATAAAATTACCTCACAGACAAAACATTACACAAAAAGGAGTTACATATAGAAGGATGTCAATAGTAAGTTTGAAGCAGTGTTTCATTCTATAAGTTCATTATAAGTTCAAAGCAACAGTTTCACACGGCCTTGCTTTATCATAGTACACATCTGTGGCTTCATTCTTGGACCTGACCTAGAATGAGTGTTTTTCCTAGATCACAAATCTGTCCCAAGCCTATTTCTCATCCTAGTGCAATTTATGAAAGTTTATTGTTGTCTTTATTATGCAGCCTTTACTTACTATTCTATGAAGAGGCGGCACATTCTATTCATGATTCTAACATTATCACATCTTTTTGGCAAACAATTAAAACCGTTTCCTTAAACTTTCTTCATAAAAGTATTTGAATCAAATCAGTAATGCTATAAAGTCATTAATTCATCTAAACAGCATTATTTCATGCAAGTTCATCTTCTTGTGGATCTGTAGGAAATTTGCCCAATAGGGTGGGCTGATGCCCAAGAATCATTGGGTTTTGTAATAGTGGCAGGAAAGGCATATCAGCAATGAGACACAATCCTAGGACAAAGTCTTTGGGACTGTGCCTCTCCAGAATTCACCCATCTCAGCCATATTTGCTTGACATAGCCTTTCCTAGATGGCTTCTGTCAAGAATGGTGCCCAGAGTCTCATATATTTAAGTGATGAGTCACCAGGGAATATAACTCTTTGAAAAGAAATAGAAGGATTAGGATGTATGACCTTGTTGGAGGAAGTATGTCACTACGGGTAGGATTGGAGGTTTCAAAAAGCGCACACCAGGTCAGTGTTTCTCTCTGTTTGTTGCCTGTATATTAGGATGAAGTTCTCAGCTATAGCTCCATGCCATTAGTGATACCATGCTACCACCATGATGACAACAGACTAACCATCTGAAACTGTAATGCAAGCCCTAACTAAATGCTTTCTTTCACAAGAGTTGCCTTGATCATGGTGTCTCTTCACAGCAATAGAACAGTGACTAAGACACTCTTCATGGCTTCCTTAGTTAACTTTCTTATAAAACCAGAACCAACAGCCCAGGGCTGGCAGCATACAATGAGCTGGGTCCTCCCACATCCATCTCTATTTAAGAAAATGCCCTATAGGCTTGTCTATAGTCAAATCTTATAGAAGCATTTTCTTAGCTAAGATTCCTTCCTCAAGATGACAAATTGAGTCAAATTGACATAAAACCAGCTAGCATACCACCTAGGCCCACTGCCTACTAAGACAGCACAACACTGGAAGTACTTACACTGTTCTGGGTAGACTTGTGATCCAAAACCAGGACCATATAGCAAGGGCTACAGTGGCTTTAACCAGTACAGAAGTCAACAGGCTGGGTGGCTTTTCTTCCCCTGGCATCAAAGCAGTTAGAGATGCCTTATCTACAGGAACGCCTGAAGATGAGAGCCACAAGAATCTGTCCAGTATTAGGTTTATCCAGACTGTTGCATGGAAAAGAACTTTGTTTACTACCATGTCTCACAGAAAATAGAGTCTATGTGCTTTGCTTGATGTTGGTAAAGACAGTTTCAACTTAGCAATTTTTAGATGCTGAGCTGTGTCACACCTGTGTCTGCACCTAAGGATGTGCAGTATCAGGGATACAATAAGGCCCATGATGTAGCACATATGTGAGCCAGCAGGACCCTGTCTGCTACCTAAGGAAGTTCAGAGCCTTGGCTTGGCAACAGCTGTCCTACAAGGTGTCACAACATAGATAATAGAAATAGTCCCCCCTAAGTTCACAGCTAGAGAACTTGTCGGTCTCTGGAAGATACTTGTGCCCAGGTTCATTTCAAGAATGGAAATGGAGAAGGGGAAAACTCCAGTTGGCTCTGCTGTCACTAAAATCTCCCGGGGGTTTCAGGAGGGATGTAAATAATGTCTACTCCTTCTCCTTAGGACCCAACAACAAACTGAGACACAACTCTGCCAAACTCCACTCTGAGGAACCAGTGAATTTATTGGGCTTCCTTACATAGGTGAGGGGGGTCACTTCGGGAGTATGGGTATTCCTCCTCTACCCCTGCAACAGTCTACACCCGAAAAGCCAGCAGGGATGAGGGCATCCTCATAGCTGCATAGATAGAGATGACTATCAATAGGTCTTCCCTAGCCTATCTACTCCAGCTACTTAAGGATGAGTTGTTTCTAACAGGAATTAGGGAGCAGACGAACAGTCAGATAAGGGTGTCATGACTCGCCCCACTCACCAATGAAGGAAGTGTATCAGTCAACAAGCACAGCCGGGGTGGTACAGCTGAGCTCTACAAGAGAGCAATTACTTGGCTCTGAGGACAGTCATTCATAACACCCACCAACACACAAGCGTCTATCAAATGCTAGGGTAGCTGAGAAACTCTGTATGTGAGCCCCGTCCTGGGTATAAGACCTCCAGCCCCTCAGAGTGCTGGGTCTCACTATGGTAGACCTGGCACTGCCCCTCTGAGAAAAAGCCCTGCTGCACAGCCCTAACTTGATGGGGTAGTGGTTGCATTCAGTCCCCATCCCCAGCCTATATTCAGGAACTATCTGGGCCTTAGGAGCTATGGGGTATTGCCTAACCCTGGCTTGCACAGTGGCAGACCTAGTGCTGACTTCCAAGTCTAAGTAGGGCATGAACGTTAGCCTCTGTCTTCTGCCAAAGAGGGTAGTTTCTCCCTACATGCTGAGCTGCTTGAGGTTGGGGTGAGGGAGGGGTGCTTAGGGGGAGGATACACGGGCAACTGCAGCCTTTAAGCCTTCCTACTTTCAGTGCCCCTTTTGTTTTTTTTATATGAGAACTGGCTCCATGCTCTCTGACCTGGCTTCCCAGCACTTGTGACGGTACTTTGTAGTTTGAAGGATGTCTGACTTGGTTTGTCTGTGGAGAGACCATACTTAGAGATCTTACTCGGCTGCCACCATGCTATCTCTACCCTGCCATTGCATTTATGTTCTCTAAAGACATCTTTTCATGTCAGAGATATACACTTAATGATTTTAAAAATAACGCCTATGATTGGTCTTCCAATAATCTGACATGGCGGACAGAAGGGAGGTAAACTAACAGGACAGGTATTGGGACATTGACTGGGACATTCTCTGCCTTTCCTGTGATGCCTCGACTCTGCTATCTGACATTAGGAGATGTTTTTAAGTATGTTTCTCTTGTAATTAGTAGGCCCATCCAGAGCTGTTCTCCCCTAAGGAATGGTCATTGAGTCTGTAGGGTTAGAGTCCTCCTCACAGAGGTTGAGTCTCTCATTTGGGGATGTACAGTTGAACTGTCTTTCTGTCTGTGGTTATGAACCAAGTTTAAGAGCATCTGTTTGCCCTTCCCAGTACCCTATGTCAACTCTGCTTAGGTGGCAAGACATATTTATAGTTTATAAACAGGCAGATATAAGCAGCTCTGCTGTGCAGAACTGAATAGTAAGATTGTAAAATCCTGCAAACCAACATTAAACAATGTGAGAAATTATAATGACTCATGACCTTTAAAATTTTGTGAAATCATTAAATGCCTCTTTTCTGGCCACTATAGCTAGACAGAAAATTATAGGAATAGAAATTGCTTTTAAAAAAAGATAATATTAGTATACTGACTTGAAATGTAAAATACACAAAGGACTAGTGTTTCATTTTTCAATGTGATTTTTACTGGTTTTTTTCTGAGTGTGAATTAATCTGCATCCAGCCTAACCTGAGCTCTCTAATTAAGGAACTCAGGGCATCTGGAGATTCACATTTTTCTATCTAAGCTTAGGTATTTTCCTTGGTGTTGTTGCAAGGTCAAATCTCATAGCTACTTTTTTTCCAATTCACACAGTATATGTGTGCCCTCCCCCCCAGCTTTGAGTGGGCTGAATCAGACCTGTTCTTGGAAAAGAACAGGATACATCTGATGTGCTAGCTTTCCCTATTGTTGAGATAATTGACCAGCAGAAAAATAGAGTCAGACAATATCAGACTTTGGAGTTCAAGGTGATAAAAGACTTAAAAACAGCTGTGGCACAGTATGGCCCTACGGCTCCTTTTATATAAGCTCTATTGGATACTGTGATGGAGTCAAATTTAACCCCCCAAGATTGAAAGACTCTATGTAAGGCTACTTTGTCAGGAGGAGATTTCTTACTCTGGAGTTCTGAATGGCATGAAGCCAGCAAGAGAACTGCCACATTGAATGCTCAGTCAGGGAACCCAGACTGGGATACTGACATGCTTTTAGGAGAAGGTCAATATGAAGGCAATGCTAATCAGATTGGGAAAGTTGGAGAGTATGTGCAGGTTGAAATGGCTACCCACACCGCTTGGAATCTGTTACTGACTAAAGGGGATCTCAGTGGAAACTTAGCCAGTATTAGGCAGGCTCCTGATGAACTTTTCCAGGATTTTGTTGATAGGCTACTAAAAGCAGCTAGAATTCTTGGAGATTCTCAAGCAGGAAATCCTTTTGTTACACATTCTTATGAGAATGCTAACACAGCATGTCACATGGCTATTCAGCCATACAAAGGACAAACTTAGCTGGGTATATTTGTCTTTGAGCAGAGATTGGGCCTTCATATAATCAGGGCTTGGCCATGGCTGCTGCTTTATGAGAAACTACCTCATGAAGGGCTTGCACAGAAACAAGGAAATAAAGTTGTTTTTTTTTTTTTTTATTCGTTTTGTTTGTTTGTTTGGTTGGTTGATTTTTTGGTTTTTTTGAGACAAGGTTTCTCTGTGTAGCCCTGGCTGTCCTGGAACTCACTCTGTAGACCAGGATGGCCTCGAACTCAGAAATCCACCCTCCTCTGATTCCCAAGTGTTGGGATTAAAGGCATGTGCCACCACTGCCCAGCTAAAGTATGTTTTAAATGTGGAGGTTCGGGTCATTTTAAAAATGATTGTTCTAGGAACAGAGGCGCCATGAGCGAGCAATCAGGCTATGCCCCAGGAGTTTGTCCTTGATGCAGAAAGGGTAATCACTGGGCCAGGGAATGTAAATCTAAGACAGATATTCAGGGCCATCCCGTGTTGGGAAACAAGCTGAGGGGCCAGCCTCAGGCCCTGAGACAGCTTATGGGACCATGAAGCTGCTGCCCAGCCAAGGAAATCTGTTTTTTAACTTATCAGGGCAACTCTAGGAAGCACAGGATTAGACCTCTGTCCCACCACCCACGCAGTGTTAACCCCAGAAATGGGAGTTCAAACTCTGCCTACAGGAGTTTCTGGACCTTTACCTGCAGGAACTTGGGGATTTTTTCTAGGACAAAGCAGTTATATTGTAAAGGGACCGCAGAGTTATCCAGGTGTTATAGATAATTACTATGAGGGAGAAATCAAAATTATGGCTGCTTCCCCTCATGGTATTATAACTGTACCTGCTAACCAAAGAATTGCTCAACTTATCTTAGTTTCCTTGCATCTGCTACCTTCCAGATTTGTTAAGAGTGGAAGAGGACAGAGTGGCTTTGGTTCCTCTGATGTATACTAGGTTAAATCTATTACTAGTAAGAGACCTAACCTTAAATTAATAATTGAAGGAAAAAATCTTTGAAGGATTAATAGGTACTGGAGCTGATGTAACAATTATTAGAGGACAAGACTGGCCTTCAACTTGATCTTTGTCTGATACACTTACTCACCTCCAAGGGATTGGTTATGCCAATAACCCAAAACAAAGCTCTAAACTTCTAACCTGGAGAGATGAGGAGGGCAATTCAGGACAAATTCAGCCTTATGTTATGTCAAATTTGCCTATTACCCTCTGGGGAAGATATCTCTTGTCACAGATGGGTCTTATAATGTGAACTCCTAATGAGGAAGTGACTAAGCTGATGCTAGGACAAGGATCTTTGCCTGGTAAGGAGCTAGGAAAGGAAGGACAAGGCATTAACACATTGGAAGGTCCTAAGCCTCACTCTAACACTAAAGGCTTGGCTTATTCTTGGTAATGACCACTATCTTGCCTGCATCGGATGCTGATAAAATTCAATGGCTTAATAATATTCCAGTGTGGGTTGATTGGTAGTCTTTGTCTAAAGAAAAGCTAGAAGCTGCTTCTCTGCTAGGGCTGGAGCTATTACAGGCAGGGCATCTAAGAGAATCTCAGTCTCCTTGGAATACTCCAGTATTTGTTATCAAGAAAAAAATCTGGTAAATGGAGGTTGTTACAGGATTTTAAAAAGGTTAATGAAACCATGGTACCTATGGGAGCTTTACAACCTAAGCTTCCATCTCCAGTAGCTATTCCTAACAGATATTATAAAATAGTGGTAGATCTGAAAGATTGTTACTTTTTTGTTTGTTTGTTTGTTTTTGGTTTTTGGTTTTTTGGTTTTTTGGTTTTTAGAGACAGGGTTTCTCTGTGTAGTCCTGGCTGTCCTGAAACTCACTCTGTAGACCAGGCTGGCCTTGAACTCAGAAATCTGCCTGTCTCTGTCTCCCAAGTGCTGGGATTAAAGACATATGCCACCATTGACCAACCAAAATATTGCACCCTGAGGATTGTGAGAGATTTGCTTCCAGTGTTCCTTCTATTAATTTTAAGGAACCTATGAAAAGATATCAATGAACAGTTCTTCCTCAAGGCGTGGCTAATAAACCTACTTATGTCAAAAAGTTTGTGGCATAAGCCATTCAGCCTGTAAGACAGCAATGGCTAATGATATACATCGTCCATTACACAGATGTCATCTTAATAGCAGGGAAAGCTCTTCAGGACTTGCTTTTATATTATAGAGATTTACAACCAGCCTTAGCTGATTAAGGACTGCAAATAGCTCCAGAAAAGGTACAAACTCAGGATCCTTATAATTATTTGGGCTTTAGACTTACAGACCAAGCCATTTTTCCCCAGAAGATAGTTACTTGCAGGGACAGTTTAAAAACTTTAAATGATTTTTAAAAATTGTTAGGTGATATCAATTGGCTTCACCCCTATCTAAAGCTTACTACATGGGAATTAAAACCTTTATTTGATATTCTTAAAGGGAGTCCTGATCCTACCTCCCCTAGATCTTTAACTTCAGAAGGATTGATGGCTTTACAAGTGGAAAGAGCTATTGAAAAACAATTTGCTACTTATATAGATCATTCTTTTCCTTTACATCTGCTGATTTTTAATACGCCCCCAGGATTGCTGTGGCAAAGGGCTCCTCTTATGTGGATACATTCAAGGATACCTCCTAAACATAATATCCTGCCATATTATGAAGCAGTAGCCCAGATGATTATACTTAGAAGGAAGCAGACGCTGACTTATTTTGGCAAAGAATCAGACATCATTATTCAGCCTTTTAATGTAGATCAAGATAATTGGCTGAAACAGCATAGTATGGATTGGTTGCTTGCTCAGATAGGATTTAAAGGAACTATAGATAGTCATTACCCTCAAAATAGGTTGATAAAATTTTTAAATATACATAAAGTTATATTTCCTAATATAACATCTTTATAGCCTCTGTATAATACTCTGTTGATTTTTAATGATGGCTCCTTTAAAGGGTAAGCTGGATATCTTATGAATAATCAATAAGTAGTCATAGAGACTTCTGGGCTTTCAGCTCAGTTAGCAGAACTGACAGAGTCTGTACTAAATGTTTTTCAGTCTGTGAATGATACTTTTAATGTTTTTTACTGATAGTATATATGTAGCCCAGTCTGTCCTCTATTGGAAACTTGTGGTATATTTAATTTTAATATGCTAGCAGGATCTCTGTTTTAACAGCTACAAAACATCATTCTTGCTTGAAAAAAAATCATTTTATATTGGTCTTATATGAGCTCATTCTGGTCTTCCTGGACCTTTAGCTGCAGGCAACGATTACATTGACAGAGCTCTAATAGGAGAGGCCTTAATTTCAGATCCTGTTGCATTGGCTAGATGTGATCATGATAAATTTCATCTTTCTAGCCATACCTTAAGGCTCTGACATAAGATCACTAAGAAGCAGGCAAGAATGATTGTAAGACAATGCCCTAACTGCCTTATATTATCTCCAGTTCCACATTTAGGGGTTAACCATGAGGCCTTATGCCCAATTGTATTTGGCAAATGTATGTAACTCATTATGTAGAATTTGGGAAATTGAAATTATATACATGTTTGTATTGACACTTGTTCAGGATTCCTTTTTGCTTCTCTACATATGGGAGAAGCCTCTAGAAATGTAATTGACCACTGTATATAACCTTTTAATGCTATGGAATTACCTAATTGTCATTAAGACAGATAATGGACCAGCCTATATTGGCAAAAAAATTATATCATTTTGTAAGAAATTTAGTATTGAACATAAAACTAGAATTCCTTATAACCCAATGGGACAAGGAATTGTTGAACATGCACATCGCACTCTGAAAATTTGGTTTGTAAAAACAAAAAAAGGCCAGGCAGTTGTGGCTCAAGCCTTTAATTCCAGCACTTGGGAGGCAGAAGCAGTCAGATTTCTGGGTTCAAGGCCAGCCTAATCTACAGAGTGAGTTCCAGGACAGCCAGGGCTACATGGAGAAACCTTGTCTCGAGAAAAAAAGGATAGAGGAGTATTATACCCCCCAAAGTCACCAAAAGCACATCTCAATTTTGTCTTATTTGTTTTAAATTTTTTGCAAACTGATGCTAAAAGTCAGTCTGCCATGGATCACCACTGGCATCCAGTCACTTCCAGTTCATATGCCATGGTTAAATGGTGGAACCCTCTAACTAATATGTGTAACGGTCCAGATCCTGTTTTAATATGGGGGAGAGGTTCTGTTTGTGTTTTTTCACAAAAAGAAGATGGAGCATGATGGCTGCCTGAAATATTGGTTTGCCAAGTGGACACAGATCCTGAGCCTTCTAGTAAGTATGATTCCAATTACTATGATGGCTAAAAATCTTTATTAGCCAGCAAAGTTAACTTAGAGCATAGCCTCCACTATTTCCTGAGAAGTAACAGTTCTTTTGTTGATTCTCAAAGCTACCTCCCCCACACCTGGAGGCCAGAGCTTGAGTCTGATCATTGCTAATTTGCAACTGAATTGAGTGCTTGGGACATCCGCAGAGACAACTTTAATCTTGTTGCTTTTAACTTATGACTTTGTATTTCAAGCAGTTCTGATACCTCCATACAGGCTCGCCTTCAGAAAAGCTCAGATAAGGCAGTTATTCATCATTATGAAGAAATGCATTGAGTGCATATTGTGGCTTTGGTCTGAATGGGGAAAAAGGTGTGCTATGAGGGCCGGCAGTCAAGGACGAACCACTAAATTTATGGGTCTCATCAACCTAAGACAGAGGCATGTGCTAAGGGGCCATGTTTGCTCATTATAAACACTAAAAGGCCGTGCTTGTTCAAGTAAACACAAACAAGCTGCATGTGACCTCCATGATGGATAAGAGGGAGTTCATTAGATTCAGTCCTAAGACAAACGAGGCTGCCAGCCACTACAATTCCCAGGCAGGGTCATGGAGCATAAGTAATCTTATGACCCAGTCCTGCTAATTTTTAATAACTAAAAAGGGAGGAACCGTGCCCTTCCCCCAGCCTCGAGCAGGCTAAATCAGATCTTGTCTTTGCCACAGCCAGCTAGCCCACCTAGGGTGGAGTCTTCAGACTTGTGAAGTCTATTGCCCTGCCACATCTGCAACTTCCTAAAGAAGCTACCACCTGCTGAGCAGCTGAGTCTGTTTTCCTGATGAGATCTGGATAAAGCAACAAGATCTTGACAAGGCGACAAGATCCTGGCATAGTAGGGGTTGGCTACATATGTGTTCTATACCGTGGCAAATTACCACGCTCCTTTTAAGGTATGAATCAGCTTCCATCATTTTATCCTTTGCACTTTAATATCAAACAGCAAACCCATTTTCCAGTAAAGCTTTAGATTTGAATTGTTGGTCCCTCTTAAAATTCTCCCCAGTAGTTTAAAGATTCCCTAGGGATTTCTATAAACATTGGTGCAACCTGATCTTTTGTCATCTATGATCCTTATACTAGCCATGAAGTTTATTCTTTCTCCTCATCAGTGTTTCTTAAACATGTTAGCATATGTACAGTAAAATTTTTTTCAATCAAAATAACATTGAAAGCAAACTTGCTCAAGAGAAAAAAGATGGAAATGGAGGACCCAGAACCCTATCTCCTACACCTCATTCGTAATCCCTGAGATATCTCCAAACATCTCCAAGAGCACAGTTTGCAAATATCTGTACTCTAAAGAGTACTTTAAAGTAGATCAAAGCTCTGTGGTTGATAGAGTGTTCTTAATCTATAACCCATAATGTACATCAATCACTATCAGATACATGGAGTCTAGCTCATGTGCTAGAGCCTCCAGGTAATCCCAAACTTGGCAGAACCCTCTACACACAGCCCTCTACATGAGTTTCTCTGTTGCAGAACACTGAAAACTCAAGGCTAACCCATAACCTATCCTTGTGTTCCTGAGGTTCAGAACCCAATTTGAATATGACTTCAATTGCAATTTTCAATGTCTGTCTTAGTTAGGGTTTTATCACTGTGAAGTGAAACCAGGACCAAGGCAAGTCTTATTAAAAGAAAACATTTAATTGGGGCTGGCTTACAGTTTCAGAGATTTAGTCCATTATCATCATGGTAAGAAATATGGCAGGCATCATGCTGGAGAAGGAGCTCAGAGTTCTACATCTTGATCTTGATTAAATGCAGCAGAAGAAGACTGTGTGTCACAGTGGGTATAGCTTGAGCATAGCAGACCACAAAGCCAGCCCCAAGAGTGGCACACTTTCTCCAACAAAGCCATACCTTTTCTAACAAGGCCGCATCTCCCAATAGTGCCCCTTCCTATGGGCCAAGCATTCAAATACATGAGTCTCTGGGAACCATACCTATTCAAACAACCACATTCCACTCCCTGATTCCCATAGGCTTGTAGCCATAACATAATACAAAATTCATTTAAGACAACTTCAAAAGTGCTCATAGTCTTTAACAGTCACAAGCTTGTTTGAAAGTCCAATGTTCAAAGTCTCTTTTGAGATTCATGCAATCTCTTGTTTTGTTTTATTGTTGTTGTTGTTGTTTTTCGAGACAGGGTTTCTTTGTATAGCCCTGGCTGTCCTGGAACTCACTCTGTAGACCAGGCTGGCCTCAAACTCAGAAATCCACCTGTCTCTGCCTCCTATGTGCTGGGATTAAAGGCATGTGCCACCACTGGCCGGCTCATGCAATCTCTTAACTGTAATCCTTTGTAAAGCCAAATCAAAAAACAGACCACATACTTCCAACATATAATGGCACAGGACATACATTACTATTCTAAAATGTAGGGAGGGAGCACAGTGAGGAAATTCAGGACAAAAGCAAGACAGAAAACCAGCTGGGCAAACTCCAAACTCTGCATCTCCATGTCTGATGCTAAAACACTTTTCATATCTCAACTCCTTTAATTTTTTGTTGACTACAACACATTGATTTCTCATGGGATGGTTCTACTCCCTGTTAGCAGTTTTCCTTTGTGGGTATCTGGGGTCTCTAACATCTTGGGATCTCCAAGGCAATCTAGGCTTTACCTTCACAGTTTCCCATAAGGCCCTCTCTGGACCTCCATGCAGGGACACCCCTGACATATGCTTGCCTCAGGGGCTTTCTGAGTCACAAAGGGAATTCCATAATCCCTTTCTTCTATCCTTGACTCTAAAACCAGAACCATGTGGCTGAAGCTGCCAAGTTCTGCTGCTTGCTGGGCCTGGAAAGGACATGATCCCTTCATTCAGTTACAATTTCATCAGCTTTCTGTTTTCAATGGTTTCCTTCACTGCCTAAGCTTGGCTGTCCTAGAACTTGCTCTGTAGACCAGGTTGACCTTGAACTCAGATATCTGCCTACCTCTGTCTCCTGCATGCTGGGATAAAAGGTATGTACTGTCAAGCCTGGAACTAAATCACTCTTTAATTTCTTTTGAAAAGATGGAAGCTTAGCTGGGTAGGATCTTACCCTGAAGTAACTACTCCCTTAATTCCATTGAATATCTTTAATCTGTTCATCTCTTTGAACACAGGATTTAGCTACATTCTACTTCCTGGTGCTCCTTTGATGCTTGAACCATACATTTTGTATCTTGTATTCCTCAGTTAGTTTGCTCCTTTTCAACACTCTTCGTAAGAGTTAACATTAGTTACCACATGACAGAGTCTATACTAGGCTATTTTGAGATGTCCTTTGTCAATGCAATTAATGCAAAACTCTTCACTTTAGCCTCAGGCAAACTTTTTGGACAAGGACAAAAAAAAAATAGCCAAATTCTTTGCCAAAATATCACAAGAACAGTCTTTAGGCCACATATTAACATTCTTTTCCTCTTATACTTCTTGAGTCAGGCCTTTACAATTCAAATCACCTTCAGCATCACTGTCTTCCATGTTCCTACTAGAATGGCCCATTAAGCATTGCTTAAAACATTCCACTACTTTCTTTACCCAAAGCTCTAAAATCCACATTCCTCCAAACAAAAGCATGGCCAGGTCCATCACAGCAGTGCCCCAGTCCCTGGTACCAACTTCTGTTTTAGTTAGGGTTTTATCATTGTGAAGAGATGCCATGACCAAGACAACTCTTATGCATAAAATGTTTAATTGGGGTAAAGTGCACAGGTGGCTTGCTTCTGCACTCTCCTGCAAAAGTCCTCCTTCCCCCTAGGCTCTCTCCCACAGCAAGTTCGGTGAAGCTTGCTTCTGTGGCTTGTCTCTGTGTTTTCCCTCAGAAGTTCTGCTTTCCCCAACCCCTGTTCCCCCAACCCCTGCTTTGTAGTAAACTCGGGGGGTTCTTTCCCCCTCCCTGGCCACTCTGAGAGAACTCAAGGAGCCACAGGTGCCAGCTTGAGTAAGACAAATGACAAAAACCTCCCCAGCATTAGTGGCACTCAGATTGGCACTCTCCCAGATAACCAGGTGCAGCTGGTGCCTGTCCTTGAAGAAAGGAGATTAGGGTCCCGTGCTTAAAGCATAGAAAAAAAGAAGGTAATCAGAAGTCACTGTTATGGCCGGCCATAAAACTGGTTCCTGATAGCCCCACAAAAGACAATCTTTAAGTCAGAAGAATCCCCCTCTCAGCCTCATGATTCCACCCTACCAAATGGTATCGTGTCTGAGTTATGACTTACCTCACCCACCTACCCTTCCCTTCACCCTAAGCATTCAAAAACATTTCTAACTACGCTGTATATGAGTGCCAAGCCACCCAAGCCGCTCATGGTTGCACTCCTGACCTACGCTGTGGGAAGGTTTGCAATCGGGGACAAGACTGGTAATAAAGGATTCTTATGCAAGATTGCAGCAGACTTCGAAGATCTTGAGCTCTCCTGGGGAGAGGAATCGGGGCATAACAGGGGCTGGCTTACAGTTTCCAAAGTTTCGTCCATTATCATCATGATGGGAAGCATGGCAGCATCCAATCGAACATGGTAATGGAGAAGGAGCTAAGAGTTCTACACATGAGTCTATAGGGGCCATACCTACTCAAAGCACCATAAGGTCCAACTTTACTGAGAGTCCCCCAAGTTTTTCTTGGACTTAACACTGACCACATTCCTGGCATTACCATGTGTCATACACTGTTCTAATCATATCTAATTTTTGTTGATATTTCTCTCTCCATGTGCTTTTGCCAACACACACACACACACACACACACACACACACACACACACACACACACACTGTTGTAAAATTCTCCACCCTCTGCATTTACTCCCTTGTTCTCTTTAAAGGATCAAAACCTGCTTCCAGAGGCTTCTGCTTTCAGAAACAAGCAGATCTGGCCTCAGGTTCAATCCCATTAACCTTTGGCCCTTATCTTTACAAGCATGCCTTCTTTTGTCCTTGGCCAACACAGGCAGACGGTGGAGGGTGGAAACAAAAGGACGTAACTAGGAAAAAAGAAAGCACCCTGCTTTAAAGGCTCTCTAAAGCTTTTGCTTTGTTTTTGGGAGAGGATCTTGCCTCATAGCCCAAGTTGACCTCAGTCTCTCCAACCTCCTGCATCAGCCTCCTGGGTGCTGGGATTACAGGATGTGCCATTAAACCCAGCTGTTATAATACTATTTCTGCATGTGAGAGGAAGAGAAGAAGAAAAGCAGACAGAAATAGAAGGGGGAAAAAAGACTGACTGCTCCTTAGAAATATGGGGTGTTCGGCTCTGTATAGTGTTCTCTCACTTTCCTCTGTGGCCTTAATTCAAAAAAGATTTTAACCTCACACACCTCCTCCCCCCAATAAAACCTAAACTCTGTTTGGGCATCTCCATCAGACATTAAGGTGTGTTTGAGAATGGTTGATTAATTACCAGCTGGTCATCCAGTCCAAAAAGTTCGTCCAAGTAAGTTTCAGACAGTCTTCGAACCCTTGGCTTCAGTGATGGATGGATGCACATGTCCCTTTAATATAATCAAAAAGCAAGATGAAGACGGATCAATGCATATTTAATGAAATCACAAAGGAAGGACAAGATTAATTCCATTTTGAAGTAATTCTATATGGAGTCACTGATTCTCTGGAGAGTTGGGGGGAGGGGTGGTGAATTTACCCTGAGGAGGTGGGTCAGAATCACCTTATCAAGAATTTGCTGAGCTCCTCGTGATAGTGTGCTACCCTTTTCTCATGCTTGCCTTGAAACACTCTGTCCTAGAACCAACAAAGTGGAGTTCACTGTGTTTCTCCCACTGTCAGTCAGTGAGCATATTGTTCACATTAAACCTTGGGGACCTAACAGCCTATGGAGGGATTCCTTAACAAGCCCCAGATTTGAAACATTCATTGGCAAGACCTTATCATGATACTATACAAAGGTCTTCACCTCCAAAATATTTCCCTATCATTTCTCAAAACAATACTTACCAAAGAAGATTTTCCAGTCCTCTTTTAATGATACTTAGGATCATGTGCTCTAAATATTTCAGTGGGTCCTCAGGACATGTCACAAGTAAACCACATAACAGCGCCTGTTAGAGAGAAGAATAAGAAGATGGAGTCAGTGCCTTTGCATCCACACATGTCTGTACATGTATGTATCTATTATGTATGTATTTATGTTTTCACTCATGTATCTCTTCCTATTTACTGTGTTGGCATGCTGCTATAGTCAGATCAAAATTCAGGACATTTGGCCTCTAAAAACTCCTACAGGTGATACAATAGAAGTTACTACAGAGTTTTTGTGTTAGGTAAGAAAATTTTTATGCAAACCTGAAGGTAATTATAATTCTTAGACCCAGGGTTTGTACCCTTTTTAAGAATGAAGAGCTGGGCAGTGGTGAGCCCATATCTTTAATCCCAATATTTGAGAGTCAGAAGCAGGCAGATCTCTGAGAGTTTGAGGCCAACCTGTTCTATTGGAGTCTAGGACAGCCAGGGCTACACAGAGAGACTCTGTCTCAAAAAAAAAAAAAAAAACCAAAACAAACAAAAAAACAAACCAAAAAACCAAACCAAAACCAAACAAACAAAACACACAAAAGAATACAGAACCATTTTTAAGTAAAAAAAAAAAAATTCCTCAAGCCAAAACATAAAATGACTGATAAAATCCATAGTGAATAGCCGGCGGTGGTGGCGTACACCTTTAATCCCAGCACTTGGGAGGCAGAGGCAGGTGGATTTCTGAGTTCGAGGCCAGTCTGGTCTACAGAGTGAGTTCCAGGACAGCCAGGGCTACACAGAGAAACCCTGTCTCGAAAAAAACCAAAAAAATCCATAGTGAAAATCTACTGTTGGAGAGAAGTGTGGCCCCCACCCCTCATCAAGGAAACATCCCTTTGCAACAGATGTAGACCACTACAGAAAACCACAATCAACCAATCTACAGAGCTGGAGAGCCCAGTCCCATTGGATACAACAGCTACTAAGGGGACACTGCAGGAGGGGAGCAGGAAGATGGTAAAAGCCACAGGGTCAGGAAGCTTGCTGTCAGAGTATGTCTCCTAGTAACATCAGAAGCTACACCCATATAATCTCACCAATGTGACTGATTGACCTGAACAAGGGCTAAACCAATGGACATACATGCTTCCCTTCGCAATGCCTCCTCTCCACTTAGTGTACAGCTGGTTAGGAACCTACCAGTAGGATAAAGGCAAATGCCTCAGACTTAGACACTAACCCTGATCCCTCCCTAATGCCTGCTGGAAATAAGATGATACATTCCAGAGACTACTGAAAACAGTTTTTAAATGTACAATTCAGCATGGAAGGCCAAAAGAGCCACCCAGTAGCACCTCTTAACAGCCTTGTATTATCTTCTTTCCTGTGGCAGGAACATGCACCCTCCCCAAACTTCAGAGACAGAGGAAGGGTATGGAGCTGGACAGAGTTCTTAAACATAAAAAAGAGACTATTATAAATAAGGCTGCTATGAACATAGTGGAGCATGTGTCCTTATTACATGTTGGAGCCCCTTCTGGGTATATGCCCAGGAGTAGTATAGCTGGGTCCTCTAGTACTACTATGTCCAATTTCCGGAGGAACCGCCAAACTGATTTCCAGAGTGGTTGTACCAGCTTGCAGTCCCACCAGCAATGAAGGAGTGTTCCTCCTTCTCCATAACCTCACCAGCGTCTGCTGTCGCCTGAGTTTTTTTATCCTAGCCATTCTGACTGGTGTGAGGTGGAATCTCAGGGTTGTTTTGATTTACACTTCCCTGATGACTAAGGATGTTAAACATTTCTTTAGGGGCTTCTCAGCCATTCAGTATTCCTCAGTTGATTCAGTATTCCTTTGTTTAGCTCTGTACCCCATTTATAATACCCAGAAACTGGAAACAACCCAGATGTCCCTCAACAAGGGAATGGATACAGAAAATGTGGTACATCTATACAATGGAGTACTACTCAGCTATTAAAAACAATGAATTTATGAAATCCTTGGGGAAATGGATGGATCTGGAGAATACTATCCTGAGTGAGGTAACCCAATAACAAAAGAACACACATGGTATGCACTCTCTGATAAGTGGATATTAGCCCAGAAGATTGGAACATACAAAGTACAAACCATAAACCATAAGAAGCTCAAGAAGAAGGAAGACCAAAGTGTTGATACTTCATTCCTTCTTAAAAGGGGGAACAAAATACCCATGGAAGGAGTTGTAGAGACTAACTGTGGAGCAGAGACTAAAGGAAGGACAATTCAGAGACTGCTCCACCTGGGAATCCTTCCCATATTCAGTCATCAAATCTAAACACTATTGTGGATGCCAACAAGTGCTGGATGACAGGAGCCTGATATAGCTGTCTCCTGAGAGGCTCTGACAGTACCTGACTAATACAGAAGTAGAGACTCACAGCCATCCATTGGACTGAGTACAGGGTCCCCAATGAAGGAGCTAGAAAAAGGACTCAAGGAGCAAAAGGGTTTGCTGCCTCTTAGGACGAACAACAATATGAACTAACTAGTACCCTCAGAGCTCCCAGGGACTAAACCACCAACCAAAGAGTACACATGGTGGGACTCATGGCTCCAGCAGCATATGTATAGCGGAGGATGGACAAGTTGGTCATCAATGGGAGGAGAGGTCCTTGGTCCTGTGAAGGTTCTATGCCCCAATGTAGGGGAATGCCAGGGCCAGTGAGCAGGAAGGGGTGGGGTGGTGAGTAGGGGGAGGGGGGGAGGGAACAGGGGTTTATTTTAGTTTTTGTTTTTTTGTTTTGTTTTTTGTTTTTTGGTTTTTTTTGTTTTGTTTTGTTTTGTTTTGGAGGGGAACCTGGGAAAGGAGATATTGTAAATAAAGAAAAAATCTAATAATAAAATAAAATAAAATAAAAGAGAGAACACTGGGCTAGAGAGATAGCTTAGCACTTAAGGGCACTTCCACTGCTCTGTAGAGGATCCAGTTTGGTTCCTAGCCCTCGTGGCAGCTTAGGGCTGTTGGCATCTCTAGTTCCAGGGGACATAGCCCACTTTTATGGCCTTGGTGGATACCAGGCATATATGAAGTGCACATACATATATTCAAGTAAAATACTCCCCCCCCCCCCACACACACACACACAAGCTTTTTTTATTTTAAAGAAAACAGGCTGTAACAACCTCTTAGATTCCTGGTCCAGTCCCTCTCCAGCCTCTCTCAGGAGAAGCTCAGCTAATTGAAGTCAGAATATGGTTGCATAAGACACCCTCGGTTCACTCAAGATTCTAGCCAGAACAATTAGACAACAAAAAAAAGATCAAAGGGATACGAATTGGGAAGGAGGAAGTCAAGCCGTCACTATTGCAGATGAGATAGTATGCATAAGCGCCCCCCAAAATTCTACCAGCCCCTACAGCTGCTAACTTCGGCAAAGTGGCTGGATATAAAATTAACTTTAACAAATCAGAGGCCTTCCTCTACTCAAAAGATAAACAGGCTGAGAAAGAAATGAAGGAAACAACCCCCTTCACAATAGTCACAAATAATATAAAATACCTCGGTGTGACTCTAACCAAGCAAGTGAAAGATCTGTATGACAAGAACTTCAAGTCCCTGAAGAAAGGGAATCGAAGAAGACCTCAGAAGATGGAAAGATCTCCCATGCTCATGGAGTGATAGGGTCAATATAGTAAAAATGGCCATCTTACCAAAAGCAATCTGCTGATTCTATGAAATCCCCATCAAAATTCCAACTCAATTCTTTATAGAGTTAAAAAGAATAATTCTCAAATTCATTTGGAATAACAAAAAACCCAGGATATTGAAAACTATTCTCAACAATAAGCGAACTTTTGGTAGAATCACCATCCCTGACCTCAAGCTGTACTACAGAGCAATAGTGATAAAAACTGTAT
>JADRCD010179937.1:0-32144 GCA_019843815.1 Montemys delectorum
ATAGTTTTCCTAGACTTTTTAAGAAGCCATATAATCCTTTCAATGAGTATTTTTTTTAAAGAATTGACAAAAGCCAGCTTGGCATAGTGGCACACACCCTTATTCCCAGAGCTTGGGAGGCATAAGCATGTGGACCTCTGTGAATTTGAAATCAGTTTGGTTCTACCACAGCCAGAGCTATGTAGTGAGACCTGTCTCAAAAATATAAAAAGAAAGAAGAATTGGCAAAATTTATTTTAGGAACACAAACAGAAAGGCCCTTTTATCTGTTTGATAATGAGATCTATGAAACACCTTACAATGTATTAATCATGAAAGACCAAGCTAGTACTCACTTTTCCCAAAGGCAGAATAAGGATGTGTTTACTGTCACTTCTGCAACTGGGCAGTTGTGATTCTCCTCGCCTTTAATCCTAGAACTCAGAAGGAAGAGGCAGGCAAACTATGAGTTTGAGGCTAGCTTGGTCTACACAGCAAGTTTCAAGACAGCCAGGGATCCACAGAGAAACCCTGTCTTTAAAAAAAAAAAAAAAAAAGTAGTCATTCATGTCTGTATAACATTGCACTAAACAGGTAAGTGCATTGCCATGGCTTGGAGTCTTAGCACGCAGGAGCTTGAGGGAGGAGTATTACTCAAGTCTAGGAGTTACACCAGCCTTGGTTACAGCTACAACCTTTTCTAGGAAAATCTACACACATGATTCTAGCTAGTGTATTAAGATATGTAAGGTACCCAGATAAGAAAGGAAGTAAAATGAAAGTTTTCTACAGAGAGAAAAATTTTAGGTTAGCTACAGGAAGCTGCTAGAAGTATGAACTAATTTAGTGAGACCACAGAATATATCATTAGCAGAAGTAATGTATAAACAACAGACAGTTGAAAGTTGAAATAAAAATTCTCATTTAAAATAGCATCTAAGGATTGGTGGAATTGTTTAGCCAGTAAAGGTACTTGCTGCCAAGCCTGATGATCAGAGCTTAATCCCTGGCATTCACATGTTTAGAGAGGGAGAGAACCTACTCCCAAGTTTCCTCTGACTTATACACATATTCTGTTTTACACAGGTGTGCCCCCACCCCAATTTTAAAATAATAGCTAACGAGATGAGGCATAATAAATTTAACAAAAATACCTAAGATATATGTATATATGTATACATACAAATACTTTGTTTTATTCTTAGCTATTCTCTTGGTTGGAGAGTAGGTACTCTCCAAATATTTGATTAATAGATGAGTAAATTAATGCATACAAAGACAACTACAGGTCTTTTAGGGAGCATCTGATTGTTACAAATTTCTCTCTTTTGTGAGGGAGCATACTTTGTTTTGGCGTTGCTCAGTGTTGAACTTATATTGCCAAAAGCACCTTAAAATCTTTGCCTTATCTTCTGTTAAGCTGTATGTGAAGCAGAACCTGAGCAGCCTGTTCGACATTACCCACTGTGGGTGAAAGTAGAAGGTGAAGTAGATCCAGAGCCGGTTTATATTCCAACCCCTTCTGTCATTGAACCCATAAAACCATTGGTGTTGCCTCAGCCAGATGTATCTTCTACCATGAAGGGCAAACTAACTCCTGGAATTAAACCAGCACGAGCATATACTCCCAAGCCCAATCCTGTGGTAAGCCTGCTTGTCGTTGTTTTTATTGTTACATTCCATAAGCCATTTGTAACGGTGATAGATTTCAAGTAAAGCTTTTGTTAATATTCTGTCAAGATTTTAGGTAGTGTATTTGTAAGACCCTTCCTCTCTGACTCAGTTTATTTGCTCTCACTTTAACAATGTGATAAGAGTGTAGATGCAGCCAGGCAGTGGTGGTACATGCCTTTAATCCCCGCACTTGGGAGGCAGAGTCAGGCATATTTCTGAACTCAAGGCCAGCCTGGTCTACAGAGTGAGTTCTAGGACTGCCAGAGTTACACAGAGAAACCCACAGAGTGAAGATGAATAGTAATAGTTGAAGATAGCCAAGTTTTTCTTCAAGTTCATAGAAAGTGAACTTTTTAGTAATTTGTTCTTTATTTTTGTGTATGTGTGTTTGCCATATGTATTTGCCCTCAAAGCTCAAATGTGGTTGTAGGATCCCCTGGAGCTTGAGTCAGACATAGTTGGGAGGCAGAGGCAGAGGTGGATCTCTCAGTTCAAGAGTTCTAACCTGGCCTACTATTGGGAGTTCGAGGATAGCAAGGGCTACATGGAGAAATCCTATATTAAAAAACAAAACAAAAACCAAACATTTGTAATGGAAACAAAAATTAAATTCTTCCTTTAGATTCCAGGATAAGTTTTTTTCCTTCTATCATTATAATGGTCTGTTTTGTTATTTCGTACTTAACAGATACGAGAAGAGGACAAAGATCCAGTCTATTTGTACTTTGAAAGTATGATGACTTGTGCCCGAGTTCGAGTGTATGAACGAAAGAAAGAAGAACAGAGACAACTGTCTCCACCCCTGTCTCCATCCTCCTCATTTCAGCAGCAGAGTTCCTGCTACTCTAGTCCTGAGAACCGTGTTACAAAGGTGACTGCTTTTTCATAATAGCCTTCTAACTTCCAGTTCCCTGTGGCTGCTGTTAGAATTTTCATTACTGTCACCGTAATCTTCCTTGTGTGCCCCCTGGTGTATAAATAAGCCCATTTCTCCTCACAGTTATCTAATCTATCAGTGTTTGTTACTAAAATTCTGATAGTGCATCATGTAAATTATTTTTTATTTTATTTTTTTATTAATTTAAGTTTTATTGCATTATGATGAGAAAAGATACATCTCAGTTTATCTGAATTTGTTTACATTTAAAAACATATTTTAAGTAAATAGAATTAAATCACATTCTTGTTTCCCCTTCGTACCCCCACTCCTCCCAGAGAACCACCTTCAATACCTACCATACCTTTTTTGTCATATTCTTTAAAATTTATAAAATATTATAACAATAAAAATGAGTATTATAAAAGTTGTTTGATATAAAACAACAATCAATTTAACAGTCTTATGTAGATGTTTGTCTGCAGCAATACTGAAAATACATGTTTTTCTCAACATAAAATTTTAAATAACTCCAAATATATTAACTGTATATTTTAAAATAATACATCACTACTAGTATTTTTTTTAAATGAACATAAATAGTCATCTTGTTTGTTTTGTATTTGGTAGAGCTTAAAATCTTGGCTCTTACTGTGGTACAAGCTCAAAATAAGAACAATATTTAGACATTGGATTTCATTGTAATAAGGCTGTATACTTCAATGACCCTCACATCACCAAAGGATTTTACCTCCATCGTAGCTAAGCTGAGAGTTGACCGTTCTACTATGCAAAGGAGTGAATTGTAGACACGAGTTTTGGGTACAGACTTCCTGCTATGGTCAAAGCTATTTGACTTGAGTGACTGACTTTCTTGTCAGCCCACAGAGAACAGGTTACATTCATTTAAGAAATGGTGTGTGTATTAAGATGGTCTATCCATGAAGTCATTCACCAACTGTTTCAGTGAACAGTGGTTCTGCTTGGAGGGTGGCACAGACATTAGGTGAGGGTAAGAATCTGGTTCATTGGCTGTGATAATTTGGAAAAGCATTCATCTCCAGAGAAAGAGTAACTTATAAAGTCCTCTTCTTCAAACTTGATACAATAGTTAGAAACGTCAAGCAAAGCATTCAGTCTCTCTCTTTGTTGTTCTCTTATAAACCACCTCCCAAGTTAATTGTCTACATTTCTTTTGGCTGTATAAATACTTTTGAAATATGTAAGCTGTTCTGAAAACTACAGTATAGTGTAAAAACATTAAATAAACAATACTACTAATAGAGAGGCTGAGATAGGAGAAGCAAGATTTCAAAACCATTATGTGGTACACAGCAAGACAGTGTCATGTACAAACAAGCAGAAAGTGTATATGGAAGATACAATATTGGACCCATTTCTCCAATTACCAAATTAGAGAGACCATTGGATGACAGTCAACAAATTTCTAATTCCTCATATTTTTGGATTTCAATTGATTAGGATATGTTGGTCATTAATTTTCATATTAAGAGATATTAAGAAAAAGTAATTGTCACTTCCTATTGTTTTTGTTGTATGAGGTGGAATTAGGCTTGTGTGGGTTTGTTGAAAGATTACTTTCTTGCTTCTTCTAGGGTGTAATTTTGGTCCTTATGTTGGTGTTTTCCATCTATTATCCTTTGTAGGGCTGGATTTGTGGAAAGATACTGTGTAAATTTTGTTTTGTCATGGAATATCTTCTTTTCTCCATCTATGGTAATTGAGAGTTTTCCTGAGTATAGTAGCCTGGGCTGGCATTTGTGTTCTTGTAGGGTCTGTATGACATCTGCCCAGGATCTTCTAGCTTTCATAGTCTCTGGTGAGAAGTCTGGTGTAAATCTGATAGGCCTGCCTTTATATGTTACTTGACCTTTTTTCTTTACTGCTTTTAAAATTCTTTCTTTGTTTAGTGTGTTTGGTGTTTTGATTATTATGTGACAGGAGGAATTTCTTTTCTGTAGGCTACTTGTATGTTCATGGGCATCTCTTTCTTTAGGTTAGGGAAGTTTTCTTCTATAACTTTGTTGAAGATATTTACTAACCCTGTAAGTTGGGAATCTTCACTCTCTTCTATACCTGTTATCCTTAGGTTTGGTCTTTGTGTCCTGGATTTCCTGGATGTTTTGGGTTAGGAGCTTTTTGCTTTTTGCATTTTCTTTGACTGTTGTGTCAATGTTTTCTATGTTGTCTTCTGCCCCTGAGATTCTCTCTTCTATGTCTTGTATTCTGTTGGTGATGCTTGCATCTATGACTCCTGATTTCTTTCCTAGGTTTTCTTATCTCCAGGGTTGTCCCTCTTTCTGATTTTTTTTTTTATCATTTTTATTTCCATTTTTAGATTCTGGATAGTTTTGTTCATTTTCTTCACCAGTTTGATTGTGTTTTCCTGTAGTTCTTTAAGGGATTTTTGTGTTTCCTCTTGAAGGGCTTCTAGCTGTTTACCTGTGTTCTCCTGTATTTCTTTGAGGGAGTTATTTATGTCTTTCTTAAAGTCCTGTATCATCCATTTGGTTATCTCTAGTGCTACTTGCTCTTACTTACTAAATCTGACTGGGGCCTGTCCTTCTCTTGATCCTGGTTGTGTCAGAACTCTTCAGAGTCAAGCTGTCTCTATGATCCTGTAATTCTGGGATCCTGGTCTTATTAGAGCACCTGGGAGTGGAGCTATCTCTGGGTCGTGTGGGACTGGCTGCAAAGTTTGTGCCCAAGGTCTGCTCAGGGCACTGGCCCAGACAGACCGGAAGGAACCAGTGCCACTGGGCTGGCAGAGTTCCTGTGTGCCTGGGTCCCACAGGTCTCAGCTGCTCCCAGTGTTGGGACAGATGTGTCCTCTTCACCTCCGATCCCCTGATCCCAAGGCAAGTCTTATAAAGGACAACATTTAATTAGGGCAGGCTTACAGGTTCAGAAGTTCAGTCCATCATGCTCATCAAGGTGGGAGTATGGCAGCATCTAGGCAGGCATCGTGTAAGCAGAGCTGAGAGTTTACATCTTCATCTGGCTACCAGTGGAAGATATAAATTATTTTTTAAGTAACTCAGTCATTACTAAGAACGTTGAAGGTAAGAAGACTACATTTTATTTTTCTACTTTTGGGGGCACAGGATTGTATAATATGATATTAATACAACTGGTCAGATGTAAAGTTGTGGATTATTTTACTAAATTATGTCTTCTCTGTAGATAATAAATACTTTTTTTGAATTAATTTCTCTATTGCTTCCTTCTTTAGGAACTTGATTCTGAACAGACCTTAAAGCAACTCATTTGTGACTTGGAGGATGATTCTGATAAATCACAAGGTCAGAATAAAAACTAGATACTAACAGTTGATAGTACTTATTATGTAATTCTGAATTATTTAGTGGCAATTTTTTCTTTTGTTTTTTTTTTTTTGTGTGTTTGTTTTGTTTTGCTTTTCGAGACAAGGTTTCTCTGTATAGCCCTAGCTGTCCTGGAACTCACTCTGTAGACCAGGCTGGCCTCAAACTTAGAAATCCACCTGCCTCTGCCTCCTAAGTGCTGGGATTAAAGGTGTGGGCCACCACTGCCTAGCTCAGTGGCAAAAATTTTTAAACCACCTATAAATAATATGACACTCTATTTTTTCTAACAAGCAGAGATATTTCCTCATTATTTGCTTTAATATCCATAGAAGGTCTGCCTGCCTGTGTTGATTAGGTATTTTATTTTAGAGAACATAAGAATCATCTTGGGGGAAAAAATTTCTCATTTCAAGCCTCAAAGATAAAGGCATCATTAGCTATTAAATTTTACCTTAAGTCTTTTATAGCCATCACCATTGGGCTTGTGTAAAGGGAGAATGGAAGAATAACTATCACTGATAATCTAGAAGTTTCTATTGCCATAATTTCTATGAAGAGATTATAACCTCAGCAAGTAGAAAGTTAGCTGTTTGTTTTTGGGTATGCAGCACCTAAGCAGCAGCACTCTTCTTTTAATGACATAGTTAGTATGCAGTTAAAAAAAATTGTTTAAGAAAGTGGAGGAGGGCCGGGCAGTGGTGGCACATGCCTTTAATCCCAGCACTTGGGAGGCAGAGGCAGGCGGATTTCTGAGTTCGAGGCCAGCCTGGTCTACAGAGTGAGTTCCAGGACAGCCAGGGCTACACAGAGAAAACCCTGCCTCGAAAACAAACAAACAAGCAAATAAATAAATAATAAAACTTGTTTTTTATTTTTTAATTAAATTTGTTTATGTAATGTGTATGAGGGCAGTGGGCAAGTACATGCTTGCTGTGGCACACACATCACAGGACAGCTTGCAGGAGTGTGTCCTCACCTTCCGTCATATAGGTCCAGGGACTGAACTCCCATCAGCAGGCTTAGTCACAAGTGCTACTTCACCATCACTGTTTTGGTTTATAAACAAAAACTTACCTTTTTTACTATTTAGTGTTGATTCTTGTCTTTACATGTTTCAAAGCAGTCTTGTCAAGTATCTGTGTTTGGATATCAGAACAGTAACTCCTTTCTCTCTCTGCTTGTTTCTTGGTTTGTTTCCTCTTTCCTTTCCCTCTTCTTTGTTTTCTCTCATGTATATGAGTGCTCTATCTGCATGTACACCTGCATGCCAGAAGAAGGCATCAGATCCCATAATAGATGCTTGTCAGCCACCATGTGATTGTTAGGAATTGAACTGAGGATCTCAGGAAGAGCAGCCAGTGCTATGAACTGCTGAGCCATCTCTCCAGTCCAGAACAATAACTTGTATCAAGTAAAATTTATCATAGTTAGAGGTCACACTTTCAAAGGCAGCACTTTTTTATGATTGTGGCCTTTTAGAGAAGTCCTAAGGAAATTTCCTTTTTATGAGATAATTTCGTCTGTGGGATAGTGAAGACAAGTGTCTAGTTCTGTGAGATCTTTCCCCCCTCCGGAAAACTCTAGAATGTTGAGTTTGCACACTAATTTAACACTGAAATCAGACAATGAGAAACTTGAATTTCTTTCAAAGTTCAGTAGCATGCCTTTAATCCCAGTACTCAGGAGGCAGAGGTAGGTGGGTCTGAAGCCAGCCTGATTTACATAGTGAGTTACTGGACAGCCAGGGCTTTTTATTCAGAGAAACCCTGTTTTGAAAAACCAAAAAGGAAAAAAAAAAAAAAAGCCCCTTCCCCATCAAAGTTTAGTACAGAATGTCTGTGATGTAGAGGGTCTTTCTATTTATCTTTTAAACAGAAAAGAACTGGAAATCCACCTGCAATGAAGGAGAGTCCTCTTCTACCTCTTACGTACATCAGAGGTCACCTGGTGGTCCTACCAAATTGATAGAGATCATCTCAGACTGCAACTGGGAAGAAGATCGAAACAAGATCTTGAGCATTTTATCTCAGCACATCAATAACAACATGCCACAGTCACTTAAGGTGGGCAGCTTCATCATTGAGTTGGCTTCTCAGCGGAAATGTCGGGGTGAGAAGACCCCTCCTGTTTATTCTTCTCGTGTGAAAATCTCTATGCCATCAAGTCAAGACCAAGATGATATGGCTGAGAAATCTGGATCAGAGACTCCTGATGGTCCATTGTCCCCTGGGAAAATGGATGATATCTCTCCTGTGCAGACAGATACCCTGGATTCAGTGAGGGAGAGATTACATGGAGGCAAAGGTCTGCCTTTTTATGCAGGGCTTTCTCCTTCGGGGAAGCTTGTGGCCTATAAACGTAAACCCAGTTCAACTACATCTGGGCTTATCCAGGTGAGAATTATATTTAATCTGGGCATATTACCTTTTTATACTTAGCTAACATGATTTTTTTTTTTAACACTCAAGCCCTTTGTTGACCTTAGGTCATATTTCTTCAATTTTTCTAAGAACTGGGTAATAAAAACCATTATTTCTTACTATGATAAATGTATATGAGATGAATACATAAGGCAAACTATTGTTATATAAACAGATATGGAGCCTTACATTAGTTTATGGTTTTCTATTCTTTTCAGAAAGTTTCTTTTTATAAACTTCACTGCGTGGGCTCTAGTGATCCTAAGTAGGCATTTAATTTGGGTCTTAGAATGTCTTACTGGCATAAAATTTTCAAAACAGAAATATATAGATTGTTAGGTATAATTGAGATAAGTTATCTTTATAAGTTGGGTGGTGGTCATGCATGCCTTTAATCCCAGCAGTCGGGAGGCAGAGGCAAGTGGATTTCTTGAGTTCAGTACATCCAGAGCTACAGTGTGAAAGAAACCTTTTGTTTAAAAAGAAAACCAACCAACCAAAGGTTGGTACTCTATGTGAGTGTAATAGGGAGGGTTGTTGCTTATTTTCATTTGCTTGTTTTACAATAATGAGTTGAACCTAGATACTCTATTACTAACTTATATTGATACCTCAGGAAAAATTTTTAATTTAGTAAGATGTTATTCAAACATACAGGTTTTTTGTTGTTGTTGTTTTTAAGTGAACTGTAATTACTTTTTTTTCCTTTTATTTGAAATTTTGTGAAGTAAAAATAACCCTTTGCTGTTAGTAGGTTAAGTAGTAAATTGGCTTGTAGAATATTCTCTGGAGAAAGAGGTTCTGAATTAAATGTTAACTATATGCAGGGATCGTAGCACATGCTACTCAGCACTCAGGAGGCAGAGGCAGGCAGATTTCTGTGGTCATAGCTAGTCTGGTCTACAGAGTAAGTTTTAGGATAGCTTTGGCTACACAGAGGAACCCTGTCTAGAAAGAAACAAAGTCAACAACTGTATAACTTGAGTTGGCAATCTGTAATTCTTAACCCCCATAACTAAATTTGAAATTATAATCATCAGCAAATGCAAAATTCCACAGCTGCCTTCTTATGATGGGTTATAGCCAGAATGCTAGCACACTAAACACTATTATGTAAAGTTACAAAAAAATGTACACCTCATTTGTTCACTTTATTCTGACCATTTAGTGACTGCATCTAGAAATATTCTGAGTTTGTGCCAACATTTTATTTTGAGCATGTTCTGTTTATAATATCTTTAGAGTTGCCCCTTTTGAAAACCAAAACTGGGGCAACAGATAAGACTTTACAGTTATAAGCACTGGCAGCTCTTCTAGAGGACCCTGGCTCAGTTGTCAGCACTTAGAATGGTGGCTCACTGTAATTCCAGTGTCCTCTTCTGGCCTATGTGGGCACCAGGCATGTATATGGTGCACAGGCACATACTCATACACATAAAATAAAAATAAATAAAATCTTAAAATCTTATAAAAAGAAAAGCAAAAACTGGCATGACTTAATAGCTTAGATTATTATAGCTGTCAGTGTCTCTTAACTTCAAAATAAGATTCTACTTTTTTAAGATGTGAAGCATACTTAAAAAGACCCCATGTGACGGCTTTTATACTTCTCTGGTCTTAGAGAGATTCTGTGGATCATGGTTATTCTTTTTGCTGATGATTCATTAATAACCACAGTTGCTTATTAAAGTAAAACAATTTGATAAGTTGTTGGATACAGTTATGTCTTTTACATATCTGTAAAGCAGAAATGGGTTTAGTTTCTATTTCCAGACAATAAAAGAATTTAAGTTAGTTTAGATATCAGATGATACCATCTAGTTACTGAGATTATCCTGAATAGAACATCTTCACTTCTTTTTCTCTTTTACGTCTAAAGCATAGACTTTAAAACACCTTATAAAAATGAAACCCCTGTCAAGGGAGAAGAGTTAGCAAGAGAATTTTATCTTTACAGAATTTCTCTTTGCCACTTGTTTCAGGTTAATGGTAAGAGTTACCCGCAGGCTAAGTTGCTATTGGGACAGATGGGGGCATTGCATCCAGCCAATAGGCTAGCTGCTTATATCACAGGCAGGTTGCGACCCTCAGTCCTGGACCTCTCAACCCTCAGTACTGTCATCTCCAAGGTAGCATCCAATGCCAAGGTGGCTGCATCCAGAAAACCACGCACCCTGTTGCCTTCAACATCCAATTCCAAAATGGCATCCTCTGGCCCAACAACAAATCGCTCTGGGAAGAATACGAAGGTATTTGTTCCAGCAAAAAGGCCAATTGGTAAGTAAGAGAATGCATGTGGTTGGAAAGGCCTGTGATTTAATGTTAGCCAGGGAATACAATAAGGTTATAAAAGTAGCAAAATATAGAATTTGGTGTTATTATTTAATGCCCTTACTTAAATATTCTAAAAATAATTCTGATGACCTATGGTATCTGATGAATTGAATTTTAGTTTTACAGTCAAAAGACTCTGAGACTATATTAACATAGAAAAACCAAGGTTTTGCTTTAAAATGTTTTCTTTATTTTTCCTATGATGGTTGAGGTTTTTAATACCAGTCATATGCATATTCCTTGTACTTAGAAGTCTAAGAAGCTAACAAGAGCTAGTAGAACGGGTTAGTTAGGCTAAAAATAAAAAGCTCCTTTTTTTTTTGGTTTTTGTTTTTGTTTTTTTTTTTTTTTAAAGATTTATTTATTTATTATATATAATACATTGTAGCTGTCTTCAGACACCCCAGAAGAGGGCATTAGATCTCGTTATGGGTGGTCGTGAACCACCATGTGGTTGCTGGGATTTGAACTCAGGACCTTTGGAAGAACAGTCGGGCTCTTAACCACTGAGCCATCTCTCCAGCCCTTGGTTTGTTTTTTGAAACAGGGTTTCTCCGTGTAGCACTGGCTGTCCTGGAACTCACTCTGTAGACCAGGCTGGTCTCGAACTCAGAAATCTACCTGCCTCTGCCTCCCAAGTTGTAGGATTAAAAAAAGTTCTTGTAAAGCAAAAATTTTTGAAATAATGCAGTATTCTGTATATTTCTGTTTTGTGTCTGAAAACTTCTTTTGCCCAACATTTTAGTGTACAGTCTGTATTAAATTGCCTTTTCCCCTTCTTGTTTTAGTTGAAAGTTATGCGATTAGTTTAAGAAATTCCTCTTTTTTGTTTCAGATACCTTTAGTAATGTTAAGTAAAGGTGTCAGTTTGTCATCACTTTTATTCTTCTAACAGGAAATTGAAATATATGACTGAAGGCTAGAGTGAAGATAGAGGATGGGCAGTTAATGCTTTAAAGAGAACCTATTTATGCCTCTTTAGAATGCAGCTTTAAATAGAATTTAAAACAATAAAACAGTCTTATTCTGCTTTTAAAAATGTGTTTATATTGTAAAAAATATATAGTACTTAATTATTTTGTAAAAGGAGGAGCTGTGGGGTAAGGGAACAGGGCCTTGTTCTTGTTTTTTAGAGTTTTTTTTTTTTTTTTTCCGGAGGGGAAACTGAAAAAAAAATAATATGACATTTAAATAAAAAAAAAAAAAAAAAAAAAAAAAAAGGAGGAGCTGCTGAGGCAGGAGGGAAATGTTAGGAACATACTTTAAATTTTCAGTGGGGGAAAGTAAGGATATATGTTGGGAATCTTGTCCTTCCCCTTTTCATCTGTTTTAGATGATAAGGTTAGTAACTGCTGCTTTGCTTTGTTTTGTGACATAGTTTCTATGTGGCCCTGGCTGTCCTGAAACTCATTATTGTAGACCAGGCTGACTTTAAACTCACAGAGATCTACTTGCCTCTGCCTCCCTAGTGCTGGGATTAAATGCATGATTCACTATGCCCAGCTTGCTCTCATTTTTTTTAAAGTGTCCTAAGAATTTAGCTATATTATGTAGCCTAAAGCAGTTTAGTCTGAGCATTCAATTTTAGTTCTTGTTGTTGTTCTCATTATTATTATTATTATTACTATTCGTTTTTTATTTTATTTTAAAATTAGAATTATAGCTGGGCAGTGGTTAATCCCAGCACTGAGGAGTTGGGGGCAGGTAGATCTCTTGAGTTTGAGGGCAGCCTGGTCTACCAAGTGAGTTCCAGGACAGCCAGGTTTATAGAGAGAAACTCTGTCTTGAAAAAACAAAAAACAAACAACCCAAAAATAGAATGTTAAAGCTTTGTTTTCGTTTTCTTTTTTTCTTCTTTTTTTTTAATGGATAGTAATTGGTACTTATAGGTGGGTTGTACCTTTAAGGAATTGACCCAGTGGGCACCACTAATGCTATAAGCACTTAGGAGGGCACAGTAGGAGAATGAAGATTTTTGACCTGCAAACTTTTATTTGCAGCAGCGCGGCCCTCTCCTGGTGGTGTGTTCACACAGTTTGTGATGAGCAAAGTCGGTGCCTTACAGCAGAAGATTCCTGGAGTTCGCACACCTCAACCCCTTACAGGGCCACAGAAGTTCAGCATCAGGCCTTCTCCAGTAATGGTTGTCACACCTGTGGTTTCTTCTGAGCAAGTTCAGGTGTGCAGCACTGTAACTGCTGCTGTCACTACTTCCCCTCAAGTGTTTCTAGAAAATGTTCCTGCTGTGCCATCTCGGAGTGCTAATTCTGATATGGGAGCTAAAGAAGCTACTTATTCTTCTAGTGCCTCCACTGCTGGGGTTGTTGAGATCTCTGAAACTAATAAGACTACCCCTATAACATCTAACCAGTCTACAGCCACTGTGAACCTTACCAAAACTACTGGGATAACTACTAGCCCTGTGGCTTCAGTTTCGTTTCCTAAACCATTGGTAGCATCTCCAGCCATAACTCTTCCTGTTGCGTCCACTGCCTCCACCTCCGTAGTCATGGTGACCACAGCTGCATCTTCCTCCGTGGTGACCACACCCACTTCATCACTGAGCTCTGTACCTATTATACTCTCAGGAATTAATGGAAGTCCACCAGTGAGCCAGAGACCAGGTAAGGACTAGTTCTTTTCAGCTGCTTTATTATAAGTAAAGTTCCTTAATGGAATTTTCCAGTTGTAAATACGTTTCTAGTTTACACATTGTCATTTGTAAATGCATTGGGCTGCATTCATATCTATCTTGAGATGCATGCAGGCCACAATTTAGATATGTCTGAATACATTTTAGAGTTTGATCAATATTATGGACATGCTAATGTTCCTAAACCTTTAAAATTCTACAAAACCAAACCCTAAAAATAACAGAACTTATGGCTAGTTGTAAGATTAGGAATGACCACTGTCTATATATACAGTTCTGTAGCCAGATTCCTGAGTACAGGGGTCAGCTGTCTTCAAGAGATTATCTGATAGGTTAACAGGACTAAAGTTTAATCTAGAGAATACTAAAACTCAAAAACAAAGTGGAAATGATAGCTGAAGGACACTAAATGATATAAATAGGACCAGAGCGCTGAGCATTAAAAAGAACAGCCATAGCCAGTCAGTGGTGGCGCACGCCTTTAATCCCAGCACTTGGAGGCAGAGGCAAGCAGATTTCTGAGTTCGAGGCCAGCCTGGTCTACAGAGTGAGTTCCAGGACAGCCAGGGCTATACAGAGAAACCCTGTCTGGAAAAACCAAAAAAAAAAAAAAAAAAAAAAAAGCCATTAAAGTGACATGGGAAGAAGTGCAAACAAACTGTTTTATGATGAGAGCTACAGTTATACATCTCTAAGGAGGGAATTTCATACACAGGTGCTGGGTCAGTTACTCCCCCCACTAAGAAAATGTTTCTGCATTTTTTAGAAAATATACAGCAGTGACATTTTCTAAAATGGCATACTTAGTTTGATATTTTTATAAATTTTCATTTTATGTGAATAGTGTTTTGTCTGTCTGTGTGTCTCTGGAGGCCAGCTGGCCTGCCTGCCTTCCTAAAAGGTGTCATATTCATTCCTAGCTCTCATTATTATACTTTGTTGATAAATCTGGCCAAAAAAGCAAGCTATAGAAAGGTTATTTGGGCTGATGGTTTTAAGGATACAGTCTTTTGTGGTCAGGAAAGCCATGGCAACAGGAGTATAAGTCAGTATGTTACTGTATGTCTGGAACTTAATACTTTTTATACTATACAGGACCTGAACCTATGGAATGATGTCATCCACATTCTTGATAAATTTTCCCTCCTTGGTTAAACTTCCCTAACTGATAAACATGGCCATTGGCTGTTATCCCAGGTGTTTCTAAGTCCCATCAAGTTGACAATCCAAATGAACTGACACAGATAAGCTAATAAAAGATAAGGAGACAGATTTCTATGTTTAGTACTTATATTTTATATTCATCAACTTTTTAAATAAATTTAAAAATGTTTTTCTTTTTTTAAAAATTTGTTTTAGAGCCAGGCGGTGATGGCGCACTTAATCCCAGCACTTGGGAGGCAGAGGCAGGCGGATTTCTGAGTTCGAGGCCAGCCTGGTCTACAGAGTGAGTTCCAGGACAGCCAGGGCTATACAGAGAAACCCTGTCTGGAAAAACCAAAAAAAAAAAAAAAAAAAATTGTTTTAGCCTGGCAGCAGTGTTGTGGGCCTTTAATCCCAGCACTCAGGAGGCAGAGGCACATCTCTGAGTTTGAGGCCACCCTGGTCTGCAGAGTGACTTCAGGATGCCAGTGCTACATACAATGAGAAACTCTGTCTCAAAAAAAAAAATTGTTTTAATTATGTGTTACTTGCATGTATGCAAATATACCATGTGCTTGCAGTACCCACAGGAGCCAGGATAAGTTATCAGATCACTGAGAATTAAAGTTACAGACAAATGGTTATGAACTACTTTGTAGGGGCTGAGAACTGAACCTGGGTCCTCTGGAAGAGAAGCAGTGTTCTTGACCACTGAGCCATCTCACTAGGCCCTGATTTAAGTTGGATTAGGTTAAAAGAATTTAGGGTAATATAATTATTTATTTTGATAAATTTTAATTTATTTATTTTTCTGTTTTGTTTTGTTTAAGACAGGGTTTCTCTATGAAACAGAGTTCTAGCTGTCCTGGACTTGCTTTTTAAACCAGGCTGGCCTCAAACTCAAAGATTAGCCTGCCTCTGTCTCCTGAGTGCTCGGATTAAAGGCATGTACTATCATACCAGCTTACTTTGATAGTTTTTAAATAAATTTTTATTTTATGTATATATTTGATGTATCTGTGTATGTCTGTGGACTGCATACTTGCAGTGCCCTCAGAATTCAAAAGAGAGCATGGGAGCCTCTGAACCCAGGTCTTCTGAAAAAGCGATAAGTGCTGAGCTCTCTCTCCAGCTCCTATTTTTTTTTTTAAGGCATTTCTTGCTGAACATGATCTTTTTTTTTTTTAAGATATATATATGTATATATGTATGTATGTATGTGTATGAGTACACTGTAGCTGTACAGATGGCCATGGAACCATCTTGTGGCTGCTGGGAATTGAGCTCCATCATGCTTGCTCCAGTCCTGCTCACTCTGGTGTAATTCACTGTAGCTGTCTTCAGGCACACCAGAAGAGGGCGTCCGATCTCATTACGGGTGGTTGTGAGCCACCATGTGGTTGCTGGGATCTGAATTCAGGACCTTGGGAAGAGCAGTCAGTGCTCTTACCTGCTGAGCCGTCTTGCCAGCCCAAAGATTTTATTTGTGTTCAACGTCCCCCCCCCCCCCACACACACACACACACACAGGGTTTCTCTGTGTAGCCCTGGCTATCCTGGAACTCACTCTGTAGACCAGGCTGGCCTCAAACTCAGAAATCCACCTGCCTCTGCCTCCCAAGCGCTGGGATTAAAGGTGTGCACCAACACTGCCTGGCTCTAATTTTTTATATTTAAATGCAACTACCTCTAGAAGACCAGCCAATGCTCTAAATTAGAGCAGTTTCTTAAGCCACTATATGCATTTTTTTTTTTTTTTAAAGTGTGTTTTTGTGTGTATGTGTCTGCTTGTCTCCCTTTATGTTTGTGTCTTTAGAGGGTAGTAGGGGCTTTAGATTCCCTGGATTTGGAATTGCAGGCAATTTTTTTGAGCTTTCCAACATGGCTTCCAGGTCCTGTCTTCTACAAAAGCAGTGATTTCTGAACCATCTATATAACCCCCAGATGCTTAGTTTTGTTCAAATTGCATAGTATTATTTTCACAGGTAATAAATTGGCAAACAACATTTTATTGCTAATATCAGATAAGTGTACTATTAGATCAATTTTGTTTGTACTTATTATGAGTATTATACCCATTTCTTTACCCCAGAACTAACACTAAAATATTCTTTTCTCATCTCGTCTTTCCAAATAGCTCTTCTAAACAATAAACCTCATTTATTACTGTTAATGGTTTGAAATGTCTTTGTTGTTACTGTTGGTTTCTTTTCTTTTCTTTTTTTTAAAGATGTATTTATTATTATATCAAAGTATACTGTATTTGTCTTCAGACACACCAGAAGAGGGCATCAGATCTCATTATGGGTGGTTGTGAGCCACCATGTGGCTACTGGGATTTGAACTCAGGACCTTTAGAAGAGAAGTCAGAACTCTTAACCACTGAGTCATCTCTCTAGCTCCCGTTACTGTTGTTTTTCAAGACAGGGTTTTTTCTTAGTAGCCCTGACTGCCCTGGAACTTTCTCTGTAAACCAGGTTGGCCTCAAACTCACATCATCCTGCCTCTGGCTCAAACACCACCCAGCTTGAAATGTCTTTTAATACACATTTTCTGTATTAACTTTTTACTTTTTTTTTTTTTTTAAACCTTTTTTGCTTCTCTCTAACCAGGCTTTATTTTTCTATTTCTTTGATATCTCTTAGTTTCATACCATTGAACTAGGAGTTTTTTTGTTTTGAGATTATTTCCACAAATGCTTGAACTTTTCTTTGTAATTTTTTAAAAGATTTGTGTTAATTTTGTGTGTACGGATATTTTGTTTGGATATGTATCTGTGTGCCTCATGTGTGCAATGCCTACAGAAGCCAGAACAGAGCATCATAGTCTCTGGAACTAGAGTTACAGCTGGTTGTCAGGTGTTAGAAATTGAACCTGGGTCCTCTGAAAGAAAAGTCAGTGCTCTTAACCACTGAAACATCTTTGCAGCCTCAACTTAAACTCTTTATTTATTTGTTACTTAAAGACCAAAAAGGATTAGCATACACTTCATGATATTTATTCTTCTAACACTATCTTTCTGAAGTACAAGCTGTGAAACAAAATCATAGGACTAATTGTAAAGAATAGAGTTAGATTATAATCTCTTGAACTTGAATGTGAACTCAGCTTTATAGTTCTGCTTCTGCTTTTCATTAGATAGAAGCATGTTTTGAAATGTATTTCTTGAAAAATTGATGACCTGAGTTCTATTCCCAGGACCCACAAGGAAGAAGAGAACTGTCTCCTACAAGTTGTCCTCTGATTTATATACACATAAGATATACACACAAATAGATGTGATGTAATTTGTTTGTTTGTTGAGACAGAGTTTCTTTGTATAGGCCTGGCTATCCTAAAAGTTGCTTTATAGACCAGGCTGGCCTCTAAACTGAGAGATTTGCCCATTTTGCCTCCCATATTCTGGGATTAAAAGTGTGGATCACCACTGGCAAATGTGATGATGATGATGATGACGAGGACGACGACGACGACAACGACGAGAACGAGGATGAGCCAAGGCATTTTCTTTTCAGTTTGAAGCCAACCTCTTTTCCATAGCGAGTTCCAGGATAGTCAGGGCTATATAGAGAGATATTGTCTCAAAAAAAATAAAACAAAGTATAGATTATTCTTAGCTATAAATAGTATACTATAAAGGGAAAGAATTTCACTAACTTTATAATTCAAGTAAGATGTTACTTGTGGTATTACTAGGTCTTATGTCTTATTTTTACCCATGTATTTTTAAAGATAAATTCTTATAGTAACCTCTCATTTTTCTGTTTTCCAGAAAATGCCCCTCAAATTCCAGTGACTACCCCACAGATCTCTCCTAACAACGTGAAACGTACTGGACCGAGATTGTTGTTGATTCCAGTGCAGCAGGGTTCTCCTACGCTTAGACCAATCCAAAACCCACAGCTTCAGGGACAACGGATGGTCTTGCAACCTGTTAGGGGTCCAAGTGGAATGAACCTATTCAGGCACCCCAATGGGCAGATTGTCCAACTCCTACCTTTACATCAGATTCGAGGCTCTAATACCCAGACCAGCTTACAGCCTGTAGTATTTCGGAACCCAGGTATAAAGTTAGAGATCTTTCTGATGAGTTTTGTTGTTAAATCATTTTACTATGTGATGTGTTTGGTATGCCAGAATTTTTCTTTCTCAGTCTCCTAAACTGGGAGACATACTTTAAAAGACTTGATGGTATGAGCAGTGGTGATTTAAGCTCTTTCTTTTTCTTACCAGGATCTGTGGTGGGAATACGACTACCAGCTCCTTGCAAATCTTCAGAGACTTCATCATCTTCTGCTTCATCCTCTGCCTTCTCTGTCATGAGTCCTGTAATTCAGGCTGTTGGGTCTTCTCCAACAGTAAATGTCATTTCTCAGGCACCTTCTTTGCTTTCCTCTGGATCTAGTTTTGTCTCTCAGGCTGGTACACTGACTCTGAGGATTTCTCCTCCTGAAACTCAAAACCTTGCAAGTAAAACAGGCTCTGAAAGCAAATTAACACCCAGCACTGGAGGACAGCCTGTGGGCACTGCTAGCCTCATTCCTCTGCAGTCAGGTAGTTTTGCCTTGTTGCAGCTCCCAGGACAAAAGCCTGTCCCTAACTCTGTTCTTCAGCATGTTGCTTCCCTTCAAATAAAAAAGGAATCTCAGAATACAGACAAGAAAGATAAAACAAATTCTATGAAAAAAGAGGAGGAAACTAAGAAAGCTCTACCATCAAAAGATGAAGCTGTAGACTCTGAAGCTAATATAATGAAGCAAAACTCAGGAATTATTGCCTCAGAAGATACCTCGAATAATTCATTGGATGATGGGAGTGATCTTTTGGATGAAGAAACCCTTAGGGAAGATGTCAGACCTTATGAATACTCTTATAGCACTGGGTCTCATACAGATGAAGACAGAGATGGTGATGAGGAGTCTGGGAACAAGAATCAAAACAGTCCAAAAGAAAAGCAGACTGTTCCAGAAGTTAGGGCTGGCTCTGAAAACATCGATGTTATGACACTCCAAAGCGCCAGAAAAGTACGGCCTCAAAAGTGTATTGAGGTAAAGATTGAACAGCAGCAGGGATCAGACAATCTAGAGAACCCAGATGATTTTCTAGTCCTCTCTAAGGAGGAAAGTAAATTTGAATTATCAGGGAACCAAGTTAAGGAACAGCAATCTAACTCACAGGCAGAGGCCAAGAAGGATTGTGAAGACTCTCTGGGGAAGGACAGTCTTAAAGAGAGATGGAGAAAACACCTAAAGGGCCCCTTAACTCAGAAGTACTTTGGAATTTCACAGAACTTTAAGAAAGAGGCAAACGTTCAGTTCTTTACAGAAATGAAGCCATGTCAAGAAAATTCTGAACAAGATATCTCTGAATTACTTGCAAAAAGTGGAACTGTTGAGAGTGGTGGAGTTTTAAAAACTGAGGATGGTTCTTGGAGTGGCATTTCTAGTTCTGCAGCCTTCTCTATTATTCCTAGGAGAGCTCCAAAAGGAAGAAGAGGGAGCAGACATTTTCAGGGTCATTTATTGCTCCCAAGAGAACAGATGAAACCAAAGGAACAGACAAAGGGTGGAAGAAGCAGTGCTGACTTCACAGTTTTGGATCTGGAAGATGAGGATGAGGAAGATGAGAATGAAAAAACCGATGATTCTCTTGATGAGATTGTGGATGTTGTTTCTGGCTACCAGAGTGAGGAGGTTGATGTAGAAAAGGTGGTGAGCCTATTTTTTTTTTTTTCCGTTGTTGACTGAAACCTCATGGGTTTAAATGATTAGAGGTAGCTTTTCTAGAGCATCACTAATACCTAATAAGTTCATTGCTGTGGTAGTATGGAAGCAAGCACAAACATGTTAGTGAAAGAATGGAGCTGTATTCCAATAAAATGACAAACTAGGTGGTGTGCTATGGCTTCCTGACCACCAGCATAAGGTCAGATATGAAACAGCTCATAGACAGCTGCTTCAGGGAGCACAGGAATTGTCAGCTCTCTTCAGGAACAAATGATAGAAGCCTTTGTACCAATTTTATTTAGAATCTCTCTTGAGATATATTTAGCTCCTATAGTGACTGCTATTTCCTTGTTAATAACTAACTGCTTTATCAATTACAACAAAATGGTAGTAGTTTAAAACTAAAATAGCTGAGCATGGTGGTGCACACCTTTAGTCTTTTGAATTTCAGGCTGGCTTGATCAATGTTGAGAACCTGTCTCAAAAACAGTTCCTTCAAATAGCACTTTAAAAAGTTTTAACCTTGTATTATACCTATGCCTCAGTTGTTTGACTTATAAGTAAGGATACAGCTCTAACATTGGATGACTTATATATGCATTTGCCTTTATACTGTAGGCTAATCCTTCTCAGGGACATAAAGCTAAGAATGTGGAGTTTGTATGATTGTATTACACAACTCCTTGTACTTTACAATCTCCTTTTTTGTAGTCAGTCTGAGTAAACATTACATCAAAAAACGAACAAAAACAAAACAGTCCAATTTTTAAAACTAGTGAGGACTTTAATGATCAGTGAACCTGCTTTTGCGGAGCCTATGGAATGCCTTAATCTTATGGGGGCTCTTGCTTGGATATACTAATCTTCATCTGACTTCTAAAAAAGTACAAAACATTATAAGAATGAGCTCTAAAATATAAATCCTGTATCATGTTTACATGCATGTCCCATGCCAAAATTATCTTTACACTTTTTGCTAGACTTGTATTTGAAATATATGAGGAAATTTGTGAATAACTAATTTGTCTTCTTGAGATTATTGGGTACAGTTTACAAGGTCTGCAATTAAGATCATGCAATAGATGGGTGTAAGGCGCAGGCCTATAATCAGTGAGGAGGTAGAGGTAGGAGGATTGCAGGTTTGAGCTGTCCTGGAATACATAACATACCCTGTGTCATAGATCTATGAAGTAGACATACACCTTTCAGTTCAAGTATTATAAATCAAACCTACATTAATAATTTTAGAGTCTGTTCATTTTTGTTCCTTAGGGTTAATTATAATATACCTTGTCTAAATTTAATGTATATTGCTTAAATTATGCTTAAGTTAAAGTGGGTACCAGAAATGATAGCTTGTATTTAGCATCTATTAGCCTTATGGAGCCTTTAAATTGGGGCTGATTTATCTAAAATTATAATCCATGAGAGTTTTAGTTAGGTGATTGGGATACCTCTTTTTACATTATACCTCTAAAGTTCAATGCAGATATATATAAAGATAACATGGTTTTTGTTAGTTTCTGGCATAATGATCACTATTTTTAAAGATGGACTTGGAAATAATTTGTTTATCCCATATCACACATGCAACTTTGTAAAAGTATTCAGTGAATCTCTAGGACCAGTGCTCCGTGTTTACTCACTTGCTTCTGTTATGGTATTGTAAGGAACTACATTCGATTCCTTTTTTGAAAATGGAAATTCTTCAGAAGCTTTTGTTCTGTGGAGTTTTATTCCATTTCCGTGTCTGCCTTATATTAATGTGTAATGATTTATTGGTATTTGATCAGATAATAGTTATTACGTCTTGTTAAAACAGAATTTTTTTGTGGGATTTGGGGGAGTAGGGGTTGATATTTGAACCCAGGACCTCAGCATGTGTGATTAAGATTCTTTTTTAAAGCCTTAAGGCCTCATACCTGAATGTTGTCCTCTAGAAATAATATTAAAGTATCAAATATAGCTATAGAAACTTTGTCCAGCCTAAGGTTAATGGTACCTGTTTAATATACATCTATGACTTAATGTAGTTATTGATATTAACTCTAATCATGTTGTCGTTCTGACTTAATTTCTTTGTGTGATTAACAAACTTAGCAATATTAGTACTCAGGGTAGATCACTGTTTGGAACTAGTTGGTTTAATAAGGGAGCATGTGATTGAAAAGTTTAGGTATGTGCATCTCCCAATACATT
This sequence comes from Montemys delectorum, assembly GCA_019843815.1. Taxonomy (NCBI): domain Eukaryota; kingdom Metazoa; phylum Chordata; class Mammalia; order Rodentia; family Muridae; genus Montemys; species Montemys delectorum. The sequence continues at coordinate 22,353 of JADRCD010179937.1, forward strand.
ATTTACTGTCCTAATGATCTATTTCAGAATAACTATGTAGACTATATTGAGGATGATGAGCAGGTGGATGTTGAGACAATAGAAGAGTTCTCAGAAATTAACTTTCCCTACAAGAAGACCACAGCAGCTCACACACAGTCCTTCAAACAGCAGTAAGTCATATTTACCTTTGGGTTGTTTGGAAACAGAAACAAGATCAAACACTTTGTTTAAAAGCTTGAGGTAACAGACCTACTTCTATTATTTCTTTAGGGATTGTTGATTTGTTTTCTGTTTTTCTTTTCTTCTAGGTAGTATAAATTGAGGCTTTGAAATAAGGAATTTACTTGCTTTTGGCCTTTGCTAACAAGTAGTATATAAATAGGAGTAACAAGCTTTTTTTTTTTTTTTTTTTTTTAAAGATTTATTTATTTATTATATGTAAATACACTGTAGCTGTCTTCAGGCACCCCAGAATCAGATCTTGCTATGGATGATTGTTAGCAACCATGTGGTTGCTGGAATTTGAACTCGGGACCTTTGGAAGAGCAGTCAGTGCTCTTAACGGCTGAGCCATCTCTCCAGCCCCGGAATAACAAGCTTTTAGAGAGTGGTACACTTGTGTTAGTTTTGGCTATGGCACCTGGGAGGCAGAGATAGAGACAGGCAATCTCTTGAGTTTGAGGTCAGACTGCTATATAGTGAGTTCTAGGCCAACTAGAGCTATGTAGTGAGACCCTGTCTAAAATAATAAGTAAAATGAAATGCCACTTTTGATAGTTTAAATAACCTTGAACAAGTTTGTAATTTCTTTGAACCAATATGCTCCCCGTTTAGAGTATAAGATGAAATAGTATACGTATTGTCCATGATAGCTAGTAAGATCTGACTACTCAACAAAAGTTAGTTCCTTTATATTTCAGTTAAAAAGCATTAAAAGTATAAATGTAGTTATTGTACTACCTGAACAGGTGAGGTACAAGTATGAAATCATCTCTCTATCCCACTGATAAGATGCAGGTGTGTGCTTTGGTGTGTTATCTTACCTCTGTGTTAGGAAGCTCTGTAGGAATTAGGAATTGGCATGTGAGAGAGACAAGAAGGAAGAAGGTAACTTCTTTTGTCTTGATTCCTGAGACAGTTTCCTAAGTGACTGACTATATTTACTCCAGAGCTGGTAACAGAGTTTTAAATCCCTTAACGTAATTGTATTTACTAAGTTTAATAGTATTGCAGACAGATGGAAAGTCCTGTATTTTAAACCCAAGTTCCTAAACGGCAACAAAGAAAAATGTAATTTTAAAAATAACTTCCTTTCTTTTAAAAATAGTCAGAGACAGAAATAAAAGCTTTCTGGGAATAATATAGGGTATAAATGCTTAAAAAGAGGTCACTGAGTACATATACTATTCTGGCATTGTGATTCATGCAATAAATTTTGATGTGTTTAAAAACTCTCATATCTAAAACTGGTTTGGGGCTGCCCTGGTGGCTCATAATTGTAATCCCAGGACTGGAGAGGTTAAAGCAAGAGGATCATTAACTAGTTCCAGGCCAGCCACTACATAGTGATTGATACTTTTGAAATGATTACAACCATGTATACATTTCTCATATAATATACCTAACAAACCACAAAGCTTGAAGAAAATTATATTGAGAGACATGGAAAAATTCAGTAAGTAGATGCACCATGTTATTAGGTTGGGATTATAAAAGAGCCAAGAATAACCACTATATACAAACCATAAACTATAAAAGAACAGAAATTAAATTTAAAGGCAAAACCAGACAGATCTGAGTTTGAGGCCACCTTTGTCTACATAGCAAGTTCAGAACAGCCATGGTTTCACAATGGGGCCCTGCTATGAATGAGTGAATGAATTTTTAATTTTAGAAACTATTTGAACACTATAGGTAAAGTGTACTATTTAATAAATTGTGGCCATCTAGTATACCTTGGAGAAAAGAAACTGTAATTTAGGGAGTTTGGGATGGTGTAGTTTTTCATAATTGTTGTGAAATGAAATTGATCTGATACTGAATTTCAGAAAACATTAAAACTACTATTTTTTTTAAATCTAGGTGTCATAGCCATATCTCTGCAGATGAAAACGCTTCTGAAAAGAGTCGAAAGGTATTTAGAATATATCTAATGAAATTATTTAATAAAATTGGTAAAATTTATTTTGTGTTTAAAAAAATAAGATCTAGTCACTAATTTATTAAGGACTTTTTAAAGATAATTTTATTTGTTCTCTCTTTACAAATATACTACTTGGTTCTGTGTATTGGGGTTTTGTTTTTTTCTTAATTTTAGTCCTCTTGGAGTACAGAATAAATTTGGAGTTAAAGTAGATAGTTTATGAAAATAGATTTGTTTACTTGAAAGCAAAATATACATAAGATAAAATAATAGTAATAAACTTAAAAATTAAGTTATTTATAACCAAGAGTAAAATATGGAAGATTTAATCAAATTTTCAAAACCAAGCAAGAAGGAAGAATTGATAATTATTTTATAAAGCAAATAGACAAGTTGTGTTATATTCATGTTGCTCAGGGATCAGCAGAAAATGGGAGTTGAACTACAAGTAGATAGAGTGCCGAGATACACAAGAGTAAAGTGAGCAGAATCCTCTTGTGATCTCAAGAAGTCAGTCAAGATGATTGGAACAGCATAAATAAGCTTATATTATTAAGAATCAAAAGAAGCCACACACAAATAATACATCGTTTTTGAGGACCCTGCTAGAGGTGATGGGCATATTTTCAATTTATTAAAAAGGCCAGCATATGTTTACACCTCTATACATGTCAATAACATTTTTTTAGGAAATGTATTTTATTTTAGGGCTGGGGAGTTGCCTCAGTAGTTAATAGCATGTACTGTTCTTCCACAAGACCTGAGTTTGGTTCTCAGCATCCAGGACAGGCTTGCAACCACCTGTAACTGTAGCTCCATGAGGATCTGATAATTCTGGCTTCTGCTGGCACCTACACTTGGGTACATAAGCCCATACAAATGTGTGAAAAGACTATTTTAGAGTAGTAACCAGTTCTCTTAACTCCCTGCCAGTCCTCCCAGCCCCTTTAAATTTCTCCCAACCATTTCTCCCTCAGTTCTCTAACAGTCTGCTTAAACAATCCCTTCCCTTCTCCCAGTTTTCCCAATACTATCAACTCCAAACTATAAGAACTGTTCTAGCCTATCTCTTCAGCTCAGCTTTTCCCACCTCAAGCCTCAACTGTCTCCTAACAGTTTCTTCTGCCACCAACTGCCTTTGCTTTCATTCTGCTAGCCTGGGGGGGGGGGGGTGCTTCTCAGGATCAGCTGGCTATTCTTAAAGGGCCAGTTGACTAGCAACTGGGGATCCATTAAAGGGCCAGGTACATAAGATAAGTCACACTACATTTCTCCCCATTTGTTTAGCTATTAAGTATACAGTTTTGAACCTGTCCTCTGTAGCCATGCTACTGTTGTGATTTTTTTTTTTTTTTTCCGGCTTCTCTACCTTTCCCAATGTCTTTCCCAGGGTTCTTGGGTGTCTGATGTCTTTCTGTTGATCTCTCAGCACATCCACAACTGAGATAAGCACCTAACAATGATTCTCTTTCCTTTAACTTGGTATGGCTTCCTGCACCTTTTATACTCCTGGACTGTCTTATCTTCTAGCATCTTGTGTTCTGGAGTTCCTCAATAAATTCTCTTAATTTCTACCCCCAGCTCTGTGAACCTGGCTTGGGCATATAGGATGCAGTATTTAGTATAGTCTGTCTTAAAGTCCTGCTCATAGGCCTGTTGTTGATCTGCACTGTGGATGGCTCTGCATTGCAGGAGACCAAAGTCCTGCTCATAGGCCTGTCAGTGGTTAGGTGCTGAGTGTTTCTTGTCCAGGCTTCTCTGGCTGCCAGTAGCTGGTCAGGCTCTCTTCTTTGCTCTTTTTGGGTCAGTGGACAAGGTTTTCAGAAAGCTTCCCCTGCTCAACTCTGAACTTTGTTTTGATGGTATCCACAGCTTTTCATTTCCTGTAGAAATATAAACAAATCTGCATCTTCAATACAAAACATTTCATGACTTCCATTCTGATGTTAAAACATCCTTATAGTGTTTAAGCTGATTTAACTCAACAGTTCTTTTCTATAATTCATTGTCTCTTAGCTGCTGCTCTTCCTTTCTCATTAATGTTCAGAAAATTTAAAGTTAATGAAGCACTATTTACTATATCCCAGGAGGTCTTTATTTTTCCCTTTTGTTTTATGAGCATTTCCTTTAAGGTGTAATTAGATCTTTCTACAGTTGCTTGTCCTAGGATTGTGTGGTATACTTGTCATGTGCTTTATATTATCTGCAAAGGATTGCTTCATCTTACTTGAGACATATGTGGGAACGTTGTCAGTCTTAATTTGTACAGGTATACCCATAATAGTAAATGTGTAATTACAGAATCAACTTTTTTGGAACTAGAAGCAGAATCCCTGAGTATGTATCAGTGGTAAGGTGTTTCCAAATTCTACACAGTGAGACTATCCCTTGCCTTTAGGGTTACTTCCAGAAGGTAGTGTTGTTTGTTTATACAAAGAATAAGCAGGACATATTTTATACTTTCCTTGACTTGTTGCCAGGTGATAGAAATTTTTTTCTTTAAACCTATATTGTTAACATGGTTTTGTTTTCTTATCAAATTTTGAGGTTTCTAACATATTTCCTGTTACTATTTGGTCAGTTTCTTTCACAGCTGTCAAATCTGTTAGCATTCTTCATTTCCCCAATTTCTTTTTCATAACAAATACAGGGGAATTCCATGGGCTGGTAGATGATCCATAGAAATGACAATACCAAAATCCTGCCAGCACTTAGCTCTCTGCCAGGTATAGCAATCAACAGGGACACACCTTCATACAATGTGAGGAAAGATCACAACACAAGATTTTTGTAAAATGATAGGTCTATTAGCTCCTATATCCACCAAGCCTATTTCAGTGTCATTCGCTTGTTGTAATTTTAATTTTGGCCTCTGATCATTAACAACTGTTTGCCAAAATACATGTTTTTCTGTATTTCCAAACCCTTCTCGCTAAAGGAGCTGGTTGCCATGGCTTCACTTTAAACTTGATAATCTGAATTTAACCCTAGTATCCACATGGTAGAAAGAGATAGCTGACTCCCAAAAGTTTTTCTCTGACTTTCACATGTGCAGTACGTCATGCTTGCCCTAACCACCACTACCTGCACAAGTAAGCCTTTTTTTTAAAGGGTTGAAAAAAAAGAAAGTTTATTTAGAAGAGAGTGGCAGTTGATCTTTTTCCCAAAATATGAAAGGTCTCACCCATATTAAATTTTGTATATTTGAGGAGGTTATTGTCAGGGGTTTGTACTTGCCAGATTTTGGGCCATGGGTAGATATCAAATGTCATTTGAGATAGGCTCTCTTACTAAATTTGAATTCACTATTGTAGCTTGGCTGGCTGACTGGCCCATAAGCCTCCCAACTCTGCCTGTCTACATTTTCCAATGTTGGAGGTATAGAGGCATACTCCTGCTCAGCTTTTATATGGATGCTGAAGACTCAGGTCTTATACATGTACAGCAGCCTTCTGTCCGCTAAACTATTTCTGTAGTCTTAAAATATTTTTATTTCTGCTACCAGTGGTAGTGCACACCTTTACTCCCAGTACTCAGGAGGTAGAGGCAGGTGAACCTCTGTGAGTTTGAGGCCAACCTGGTATACAAAGTGAGTTCTAGGATAGCCAGGGCTGGAAAACAGAGAAATCCTGTTTCAAAAAAAAAAAAAAAAATGTTTTTTTTATATATTTTTTCCTACTAATCAAGTTTGTGATTTTTCAACTGATCATGGTTGATAGGGGCTCACAGAGACTGAAGGAATAGTCATTGATCCTGTTTGGGTCTGAGCTAGGTCATCTGCATATATATTGCATATGGTTTGATAGCATGGTGTTCTTGTGGGACTCCTCTTAAAGTGGGAGTGGGGAGTGTGTCTGACTCTTTTGCCTGTTCTTAGGATCCTTTTCCTCCTACTGGGTTGTCTTGCCCAGCCTTGTTAAAAGGGTTTGTGCCTAGTCTTTTTGTAACTTGTTATGCCATCTTTAGTTGATATCCTTGGGAAGCCTGCTTTTTTTTTTTTTTAAAGGGAAACTGAGGAGGAGTGGATCTGGGGCAGCAGGGAACTGTAGTCGGAATGTAATATATGGAAAGAATGAAAATTGAAAAGATAAAGACCTTTTTTTAAAAAGGAAAAAAGATTGTGGGGTTTTGTTGTTATTGTTGTGTCCTGAAAACTAATTTTAATGATAAATTAGATTTAAAAAGCTATTCCAGATCTTTCCTTCCTATAGCTCCAGATGCTTCCTCATTTGAGAATCACCAAAACTTGAGCTAGAAAGTAATATGATTATATAGTATATATTAGAATTTATACTATTGATATTGTTGAAATAAGGAAAGATAGATTGGCAAGATGAGCAGTTGAGAACCCTTTATAAAAGTCCAGACACAGTATATCTGATTTAGAACGTCATCATCTGAGATGAGGAAGGTGCTGAGGAGACACTCTTTTTGGACAGGTTTCATTAATTTCTTCAAAATTGAAAGATGATTGCTGGAGTGATAAACCACACAAAGAAACAGAAGCTTTTGCATATTACCGGAGGACACACACTGCCAATGAGCGGCGGCGGCGTGGTGAAATGAGGGATCTTTTTGAAAAATTGAAGATTACATTAGGATTACTTCATTCTTCCAAAGTTTCCAAAAGTCTCATTCTTAATCGGGTAAGTATTGTCGAAATCACATACACAAACATAAATTCAGTTATGAGAAATTTAAAGATACTTTGAGAAAGGAAAATCATTGTCATATGAGGGAAATGGAAACAAAAGTTACTTGTATTTAACAGTTGAGTGAAGTTAGTGGCTGGTCATGGCAGCTTATACCTGGTATGCCAGTGCTTGAGAGGCTGTCAAGGTCAGCCTGAGCTATAGAGTGATGCTGTATCACAAACAGGACTAGTAAGTAAGCAATAAATTCACAGAGGAAAAAAATCATTAAGTCAAAACAACTTTATGTTGATTGTTAAGAACTGGGAAGAGTGTGGGTGGTGGTGGTGGTGGTGGTGGTGGTGGTGGTGGTGGTGGTGGTGTCATCCCAAGCTCTTGGGATCTGTCTGTCTTACTCCAATGCTAGGGTTATAGGCTTGTGCAACCATACTCAGCTTTTTTCATGAGTGCTGGGGATTCAGACTCAGGCCCTCAGGCTTGTAAGTGCTGCCGTTGTTACTCAGTGAGCTATCTCCCTAGCCCCAAACATTTAAGTTCTTAAGTTAGAAGGTGAGGGCTAAGAGGATAGGTCATTTGACAAAGTGCTTACCTTGCAAGCATGAAGAAATGAGTTTCATAAATTCAGAGTCTACATTAAAAGAAAAAATGCTGGGTGGGGCAAGAAAGACGGCTCAGTGGTAATAAGCACTTGGTGTTCTACTAGAGGACCCAGTTTCATTCCTAGTACCTTGTGGGACATCTCACAACATCTTGTAACTCCAAGGAGGCCAACACCCTCTTCTGTTCTCTGACAGCACAGGCACATAAGTGATAGATACACACATGGACACATAAATAGAAGAACAAAACCACACACAAAAAGATTGATGTGGTACATACTTTTAATTCCAGCTTTGGCTAGGTAGATCCTACAGCCTCACTGGCCAGCCAGCTTAGCCTACTTGGTGAGCTCCAGGGCAGTGAAAGATCAAGTCGAGAAAAGAAAGAGAGTGCTGAGGAAAACTTCAACTACGCATGTGTGCTAGTCTCTTTACATTATTCCTCAATGTATTTAGAACAGTTTATCATGGTGTAAAATGCATAGCATAAAAATAATTTAGCACACACATTTTTTTTTCCAGTAGAGACGAAACGCAGGCTTTTCTGCGTGTGAGGCAAGCACTTTACCACCAAATAACTACATCCATAATCCTTAAGACACTTTTTAAAAAAGATTTTATTTATTTTATGTATATGAGTATACCATCTCTGTCTTCAGACATTTAAATAGAAAATAAACTACTCTACTTAGTAGAAGTTTTAATTCTGCACATAGGCCATCAAAGGTAACATCATTTCATTACTTTTAAGTAGAAGTTGGGGAGGTATACATCTAACATTCATATTTCTCTATTGAAATGAAACAGATTTTGTAAACATTTTTAAATTTTACTAAAATCTAAGCAGAACATGAGTATTTTAATTTTTTTCCTTGTAGTAGTGGAAAACCTGTTTAGCACTCAGTGATGATCTTTGAAAATATATATAAGCTAGAAAGCAATTTAACAAGTACTGTTGGGTTGGGGATATAGCTCAGATATAGATCAAGTATGCACAAGGCACTGAGGTTCTATTCCCAGCAGTGGCTCAATGTATTAATCAATTTCTGAAACAGGATAAGTTGTTTTATAATGTTCTCTAAAATACTACATTAAAATACTTTCATTAAAGAAATTGTGTACGCCCCCGGTACTTTTTGGAGTACAGGTGAATGCTCCATTGACATTACTATTTTTATTCTAGGCATTCAGTGAAATTCAAGGACTAACAGACCAGGCAGATAAATTGATAGGGCAGAAAAATCTTCTGAGTCGAAAACGAAGTATTTTAATACGGAAGGTATCGTCTCTTTCAGGTAAGCTGTGTAAGCGTCTCTGGGCAAGAAAGAACACAGTGACAGCATTAGCAAGGTCCCTGAACTTTTCAGAGTCTGTTGAGGTTAAGGACTGGCATCTCAGGCTTACACCACGTTTAACTTTGACTGAGCGCGTCATATTTTCTGATTGTAATAATCACACTTGCCTCTCAGAGTTTGGGGGAATATGGTTAAATCAACTAGATATTAGCTGTTTCTCATTGTTATGTGGTATCATGCAGAGAGTGACACTTTACTCCCTATTTACTTGCAGGGAAGACAGAAGAAGTGGTCCTGAAGAAGCTAGAGTATATCTATGCAAAACAACAAGCACTAGAGGCACAAAAAAGAAAAAAGAAGATGGGGTCAGATGAGTTTGGTGTGTCTCCCAGAATTGGCACCCAACTGGAGGGATCTTCTTCACCATCTGTAGATCTTGGACAGATGCTCTTGAATAACAGAAGGGGGAAACCTTTGATTCTTTCCAGAAAAAGAGACCAGGCTACAGGTAGGAGGGGCATTTTTGATTTTTTTTTTTTTAATGTAGATAAACATCAGTTTATTTTAGTGGACTGAACATCTTCTCTTGGCTGTAGTTCTAATTAAATGAATTGGGGTTATTTTTAAGAAAAATAACTTTAAATAGTACATTTCAACTTTTGGCTTTCCACAGTAAATAACTCCTAATAGCTTAGTATTCTATTGTATAAATTCTAGTTCTGAAAGCAGTCTACTTGTAACATGTTTTTAGTAAGTACATAACTGCTACTATATGTGAATTCTTCATTTTCTTGAATTTATTATGGGTTGAGAAATAAATTGGAACATTTAAGGGTTTTCTTTTGTTTTTTAAATTTATGGTGGACAAGGTGGTATGTATTTATAGTCTCAGCTGCTTGGGAGGCTAAGACAGGCAAATTGCTTGCTTAAGGCTCAGAATTGAGGTTGATCTACAATGAGACTGTTTCTTTTAAAAAATTTAATTTCTTTGAACTAGTCCATTTTTCATTGTCTTAAGGAACAAAGCAAACTGGCTTAAGTTGTTTCTTACCTTGTTTTTGGAAGTAGCTATACTTTTTTTTTTTTTTTTTTTTGGGTTTTTCGAGACAGGGTTTCTCTGT